>PITA01015271.1:0-50704 GCA_004023965.1 Spilogale gracilis
TTTTTTTTTTTCCTTTTGAAAGAGAGCCTCGTTGTTGACTAATTGTTAGCATTGAGCACGCATTTGATGCTCTCCTTGGAGATTCTCATCTTTGCTTGGTAGCAGTCAATCAGCATGCTTCGCTCTCAACAATATTAGCATCCAAGATGGTGAGATAAACAAGCTCATTAAAAAGCAAGTTGTTACACGAAGCAAACACCTTAGACTAATAAAGCTTGGCATCCTCTGTGGCACACCCAGGGAAACAGTATTAACAGCCTTGAGAGCAGGCTGCATTTAAGAAAAAAGCCCAGAAGGCAGCTAGTTGATCCTGCAGAATTATTCAGGCAGCCTCATCCATGGATGGCACCGTGGGGAAATGCTGGGCCCATGAGCTCAGAGGTACAATGTTTAGACCGCACACTCATAGGAGGAGATTTTCACTCATTTAGGGGGACTTCTTCACTCATTTAACAAATACCTATGGGGTACCCAAGATGTGTATGCACTGGCTACTGAACACATAAGGTGTTGTCCTAGCCATGAAGGGCTTGCATTCTTCTGGGTGACATAGGCTGCATGACACAGCCATAAACAGATCCAGGGAATTTAGTGAAATGATAGAAAGATTCCCAGAACGAGCCTATGGGATACAAAAAAGATATAATCAGTTCAATTGGAGCTGGGATACAGGGTAGAGATAACTTTTGGGGAGACTGTAGCTTTTTTATTTATTTTAAGGAACAGGTACTACAACATTACATGTGAAGTTATGTCTAAGAACTTGATGGCCTTGTCTTTCCTTCCACTGGGACTCTAACTGAATTTATGGGTGCCATATTTTCCTAGAGACATAAAAATTGATGCAATTTGGAAGGTGGTCCCCACCCCCAGGCCTAGAGCCATCTCCGGGGTGGGTGGAGAGGGCTGGCATGCATATGGCTGCCATGTTTGTCCTGGCTAGAATGTCAGGTGCTGAATGCCTGGCTAGAGAAGTTAAGGGTCCAGGGAGGGCAGGATACTGGGAACTCACTTGGGCCAAAGAGAGGGGTGGGTTGAAATGATTAAGATGAGATTTGTAGGTTTCTACCTAAACTGATCTGATTGAGGAGAAATTTTGGAGGCATGAGTTCTCCCTGGGCCTTTTGGGGGAAGCTAGGACCTGTCTGATCTTGGTGAGGAGTCGCAGAGTAGCTCATCCATATTTGAAAAGCTGGGTGTGGGCGGGGGAAATCCAACCTTATCTTGAGTCCATATGATCTGCTCTTCAACTCTCATTGGCATTTCACCTATTTAATGTTCCTATATCCCCATGAAAGTAGGTGTTGGGTTTGCTTTGGTTTGGTTTTAAATCCCCATCTTAGAAAGGAATGTGAGGTTCCAGTGGGCACGCAGAACTGTACCAAATCACAGAGGAGATAAGAGGTGGGAGGTTTTGAGTCAAGATCGAACTGATCTTCCTTGTCCCCTATCCCACAGATTTGGAGTTGGATCTGGGAAACAACATTTTGGCTCATTTTGCTCCAAGGTGACAGTGTTCTCATGATGTCCGTGGGTCATTTGACTGGTAGGTAAAGAATGATAAAGACCCAGCATGTTATTGAGCTGGACTGCCCCAGTCTGTGTGTGGGTCCTCAGGGGACTGAGACAGACCCACCAGGCCCTAAATACCCATGGGAAGCTAGTCAAGGAAGGAACAGCAAATCTGCAGGTCTCAGGGTCAACGTAGAAGGAAAGGGTTGTGATATTTTTGCTAAATGTACTAACCTCTAAAGAAAACAGAGATTTGGGTTAATTTTTCTAGAAAACATTCTTTTTCACTTGTACCCTCCTAAACTGGGATTTGTTCTATTGATCTCTATTGAGGTTATGAGATTAGATCCTTTGCTGTAGGCCCTGGATCGTCTAAAAAAATATATTGGATCTTTTGAGAGAGACATCATGTCTGTTTTTCTGTGTCCATAGCCCTGTGTACGGTTCCTGGTAGATGCCCAGTACTTAAGGATTTGCTAAATTAATGAATTCCAGAAACATTAACTGGAAAAGTCTCTCAGTACCATGTGTGAGTTCACGAATGGTTTAGGGTGGGAAGAAAAAGATCAATGGGATTTAACATAACTTGTCACAGGTGGAAACAGACACATGGCATTGCTAGAGGCCCGTCAAGTCTCCCCCTTCTACCCTCTCCATCTTCAATGCACTCCAAGTGGAGGGAGGGAGGCAAACATGGAAAGAGACGATGATAAAAGGGAGAAAGTATGTCTCTCTGTTTACCTAGGTCTTTGTGGGGTTTTTTTTTATCAGTATTTTGTCATTTTTAGCACACAGACTCTGTACGTGTTTTGTTCAATCTATATCTAAGAATTTCATTGTTTTTTAGAGTGATTATAATTGGCATTGTGTTTCTATTTCAATTTCCATATGTTTCTTATTGGTACATAGAAATACTATTGATTTTTGTATGTTGGTCTTGTATTCTATGATACTGCTGAACTTATTTATTAACTCTAACAGTGTTTTGATGTGTCACTGGGATTTTCTGTGTATCTAATCCTGTGATCTATGAATAGAGAGTTTTAATTCTTCCTTTTCAATCTGTAGGCCTTTCTAAGAACCATAAAAGCCAGACATATTTTCCTTGTTTCTGATCTGAGGGAGAACGCACTCAGCCTTTCATCATCATATATTATATTAGTTATAGGTGTGTTTTACAGATTTCATGTATCCAGTTCAGTAAGTTTCCTTCCACTCCTAGTTCATGGTGAGTTTTTATTACAAACAGGCAATAAATTTTGTCAAATGTTTTTTCAGCATCTGAGATAATCATGTGATTTTTCTTCCTCAGTCTATTAATGTGGTGGACCACACGGCTTGATTTTTTGAATGATGAACCAGATTTGCATTACTGGGATAAATTCCACTTGGTCATTATATATTACCCTTCAAACATCACTGGAATTAATTTGATACTATTTTGTTGAGGGTGTGTGTGTGTGTGTGTGTGTGTGTGTGTGTGTGTGTGTATGCATGTGCGCTAGGTCATAAACTGTATTAATCTAGACTTTCTTTTCTTAAAATATTTTTGTCTGGTTTTGATATCAGTATAACACTGGATGTACACTATGAGTTGCAAAGTTTCTCACTTCTTCAAATTTCTGGAAAGTATTATATGGAATTGGTATAATATTGTTCCTAAATGTTTGGTAGAATTCACTGAGTAAACCACCTCAGCTTGAAGTTTCTTTTTTAGACTTTTTTTTTATTTGACAGAGAGAGAGATCACAAATAGGCAGAGAGGCAGGCAGAGAGAGAGGAGGAAACAGGCTCCCCGCTGAGCAGAGAGCCCGATGTGGTGCTCGATCCCAGGACCCAGAGATCATGACCTGAGCCAAAGGCAGAGTCTTAACCCTCTGAGCCACCCAGGCATCCCAGCTTGAAGTTTCTTTGTTGGAAATGTTTAACTACAAATTCAATTTTTTAATAGAGAGAGAATTATTCAGATTATTTATTTTGAGTGAGTTTTGCATCTTTCAAATAATTACTTCATTTTAGTTAAGGTTTCAAAATTATGGATAAAAGTCATAATCTTCCCATATTATCCTATCCTTTTACTATACATGGGATCTGTAGTGATGTCCTCCCTTTCACTCCTGATATTGATAATCTGTGCTGTCTTTTTTTCTTGGGCAGCATGGCTAGAAGTTTATCAATTTTATTGATCTAAGAACTAGTGTTTGGTTTCATTGATACTTTCTGTTGGTTTTCTCATTTGAGTTTCTTTGATTTCTGCTTTTGTCTCTATTATTTCCTTTTGTGCTGGGTTTAATTTGCTTTTTTTTTCTGCTTTCTTAAAGTATACTCATATAATTTGAGACTGTTCTTCTTTTCTATACAGCTGTTTAATGCTTTAAATTTCCTTGTAAGCACTGCTTCAGACGTATCCCACACCTTTTGATGTATTGTTTTCTCTTATAGCTTTTGCTTTTTATTCTTCTGCCTCGTTCCACAACATGGCTACCTTCAGCTCAAAGCTGAGAGACAAAAGAGGACAGATATCCCCAAAGCTCTCTCTCCTCTTTCTGGTTATTTTTCACCTTTTGACATCCAACCCAATACGCATACTAGTGTGAACCTTTCGAAGTCCTCAAGCAGTTGGGTATTAGAACTGTGTTTAGAGTTTTTCAGTGTAACCAGTGGGCTATGGAGCCATGCAGGGTTAACACCATCTTCATCATGGCCAGCGTTCGAAATCCTGTCTGATTCTGAGCTTCCATCAGATTACCTAGTACAAAACCATGTGTCGAAAAATACTCCCCCATATGGGACTAAACCCAGGCAATGCCTGTCCCCGCCCTCCCCACCAGCACTACTGCCTGAGGGAAGGGGCAGGCAGTGACATGTGGAAGATGTCCTCTCTTCCCAAAGGAAAGCCTCTCATGCTTTCCAAAGAACAGAAATCCCCAGGCTGCTTTCAGACTAGGAGAATGATGCCCGAGTTGGCCTTCCTCTGCCCCGCAGAGAACACAGCTGAGAAGCTCTGGCCAGCGAGTCAAGAGAGAGGTAGGCAAAAGTCTCTCTGAATAAGTGCTGCGTGTCTGCTCTGGATACCCCAGTCCAAGTGAGATCGCTCCTTGTTTCATTCTTTCAAGGCTCTTCAAGTCGGACACCCTGCTCGGCAGGGAGCCTGCTTCTCCCTCTCCCTCTGCCGCTCCCTCTGCCGCTCCCCTGCTTATGCTCCCTTGCAAGCACTCTCTCTCTCTCTGACAAACAAATTTTAAAAATCTTTATTTTTTAAAGTAATTTTGAGGGGTACCTCGGTGACTCAGTCGGCTAAGTGTCTGCCTTGAGCTTAGGTAGTGATCTTGGGGTCCTGGGATCAAACCCAACGTCTGGCTCCCAGCTCAGCGGGGAGCCTGCTGCTCCCTTTCCCTCTCTCCCTACTTATTCTCTCTTTCTCTCAAATAAATAAATAAAATCTTTTAAAAGACATTCAAGAAGAAAAAATAATTTTGAGCACTGACCCCCCCAACACACACACAAATTATATAATTATAAGAAAACCATGCTTACTATGTGTGTTAGGTACTTCCCTAGATTTGTAGACAGGTGGCTATTAATATATCAGATAAAAATGAATAAAACTCAGGTTTGTCTTTATTTGTTTTAGATAGAAAGTACATATTAAGAGAAATTCTAATATTTTCTTCTCACACCCCTATGGGTCTGCACCCCGGGGTTGTGCGCACCCCACGTTTGTGTACACAACCATTGAGAACCAATTGATGATCAGCCTTGTACCATTCCGTGAGCACCTACTATGTGCCAGGGTACCTCTGTATCAAGGACAGTAAATGAATACTCAGGAGATTTCGTCACATCCTAATAAATTACTGGTATCTTTGTGGTCCCACTGAGAGTAAATGGTACATCTGGGACTTCATCCTCCAGTCATCCAATTCTCTTTTCCCCAGATGGGAATCAGGGTCTTATCAGCCAATCAGGCCTTGTTAAGAGAGAAGTAGGAGGTGGTGGGAAAAGCGGGGACCCAGGGCTGCAGATGTTCTGGTGGTCGCTCTCAGAGGAGATGGAAGCTTCTGGAGGGTCATGAATCTCAGCTCAAAGGGGGAAGTCATCTTCTCCCTCCCTCTCCCGCAAGCGGGCGTCTCCACCTCCCCTCCCAGGGTAGCACCAGAGGGACACGTGACTACTCCCATCACTCTCCACCTCTTCTTCTCCCCCTCACCTCTCTGCCAACACCTATCGGATCTCAACAGCCTCCTCAGTTCCAAGCTGTTCCTTGAAAATTCACTAATGAAATTCCAGTTTCTTTTGTAATTGTATTTTAACATGGTTCATGCTCTCATACCAACCTTAAATCAAACTCTTTGCGGAAAGACTATCACAGGGTGACAAGCTCCTTTCTGTGTGCCTCATTACTGAAACATTTATTCAGGGCTTCCTGGATGGTATGAATGACTGCCTCTCAGTGCAGCAATGACTTAATCCACTACAACCAAGGGATTTTAATTTCCTCTCCTGGGCTCCTCATTTTGGTTCCCTGCCTGAGCTTGTCCCTCACTTTGGATGCATAGCTTTGGCGGGGGGCTTCCCTTGGGCCTAGAACCTGGAGAGGGTTTACTCTGGCCCAGATCATAAAAGCAACCTTCAGCCCTGGGTCTCGGTGGTTCTTATGATTCTGACCAGCTGGTTTTTTCATCATGCTACCTGCTCTCTCCAAAGCCAACTAAACAGAAATGTAAAAGTGAGCTTTTGGAAAGGGGAAGGCATGATGGCAGCTTCAATCTTCTCAGAGGCCCTGGCAAGAGACCTACATCCAGAATACTTTATGAATCTTTGTTTGGCAGTTGAGAAAAATGGTGGACTAGTCAGGAATCCCAGACATGAAAACTTGAAGATGACCCCAAAAACTGCAGACTCTGGGCAGAGACTCTTGTATGGGTTTTGCAAGGGTGAAAAATATCACTCAGAAGATGAGCGTGATGGAATGCTAAAGGCGATTTCCCTTTTTGTCTGAAATTAGCAACTGGGACTCATAGAAGGCAGGGAAGATGAGGGGCCCCCACCTTTTTAAAAAATATTTTATTTATTTATTTTGAAAGAAAGAGAGAGCATGATGGAGGGGGAGGGCAGAGGGAAAGGGAGAAACAAGCTCTCTGATGAACAGGGGGCCCAATAGACTCAGGGCCCAATCCCAGGACCCTGGCATCGTGACTTGAGCCGAAGGCTGATGCTTAACCAACAGAGCCACCCGGGCACCCCAAGGGGCCATACATTCTAACAAGAGTCCGAAACGCTGAGAGCCAGATGCCTCCTAAGTCTTCATAAGCGCTGAGCTGTCTTTGCTCAAATGCTCCATGTTTGTTGAACAGTTTGAACTCAAGGACCTGTGAACATCGAACAAGACTGTTTCTAACCACTGTCTCCAACACTCCCCTGCTCAGTCCCTGTTTCCCTCCCTTTACTGACACCTCAGGAAAATCCCATAGTTTTCCAGTCAGTTTCAGTTATAACAACCTCCAGGTCAATCCAATTTAAGAAGCACCCCTCGCTCCAGCTCGGCTCAGACCTGAGCTCCCAACAACCTGGAGAGGGAGAGCATTCTTATCTGTCCCTCTCCCCCCCCCCCTCCTAGTTCTAGCTGAATGGGGATTGGGATTGAGAGAGGGCAAAGTTCCTCGTATGTTGCTGGTGAGCTTAGGGATAGACCAAACCATAAGAGATATCCAGAATTCAATTGGATATCCATTAATTAACTCATCTGATGGGCTCTTACAATGTAAGAGTTTTGTGGCCAAAGAGGAAGAAGTAGGCAGGAGCGCACAGAAGTATCTTAAGGGTTAAATAAATACAAATACAGTCAAGTGCAGAAGCAGCCATGGTGGGAGGTGGGGGGCACTCAGACATCCCTCCGTGGCCTGGGAGCTGGATGGTGAGAACTCAGATGGTTATGTGTTTTTGTCCCAAAACCTAATCATCTTCTACTTTAATGATTGAGAAGGTATCTTCCAAAGTTGTTGGATGACTGAATTATCAAGCGAGGAAGCACATTTTTAGCCTTGAGAACATTTACAATTAAGTCTACAAATGTTCATGAAAATTAAAACCATAGTATAATAATTTTTATAAGGCATTTAGACATACTTGTCTTCCAGCTATTTGCATTATTTAAGAGAATCTGGTCTGTAAGAGAAGAAGGTCAGGAGCACCTGGCTGGTTCAGTCAGTGGAGCATGTGACTCTTGATCTTAGAGTTGTGAGTTCGAGCCCCATGCTGGGTGTAGAGATGACTTAAAAATAGTCATCTAGTAATAATAGTGTAACAGGTCAATCTTGTGATTCTACTTCAAAGTGGTTAACTGAGTAATTAATTTGAACTTGTAAATTTAAGTAGAAATCTTAGGAGGTATTATATTTGCATTAGAGCATTTGTGAAGTCTCAGGTTTTATCTTTTTATAAGTTTACTTTATTAGATCTGTGTTATTCAAGCACATAGGGAAGAAGCTTTTTTGTTAAGTCAAACATGTGGGGAACTTAAAAGGGAAGTCAAATATATTTAATAATTTAATGTATAAATGCAACTTAAAATATTTGAAGAAGTTAAACTAAGTTTGTAAATGAGACCTAATGTTAATCAAAGGCCCCTTAAAAAGGTATTGTTAATGATTGCTAGAACTATAAATAGAATAATAAGACCCGTACGCTGAATTTAAAAGCTGCAGAAAGAGCTGGATTTTTTTCCTAAGTGGAATATTAATTGTGAAGTTAAAGTAACCTCTGAATAATCTTTTCTGCACACACCATCTGCCCTTGACAGCCACCTGTCAGGGAGTCGCCTCGGCTGCTGCTTCCCTGGCTCGCACTGACTGTCCCCAAGAGCCCTGTGTGTGGCAGGCTTGCATGCAGTCCTTTGGGAGTGGGGTGGGTGAGGGGCCCCCGACCCGCTAGCTCTCCGAACTCTGATTCAGTGTCTTCCAAGAACCTCCTGCGATTCTGGCTGCCGGGGCCGCCTCGGCCTCCGCTCAGCTCTCTCCTTCCCCAGAGTGATGACAGCAAGATCCTCAAACCTTGCCCCTTCTGCAGCGCCAGCCTGTGACCCCAACAGGGAGACGTCTGGGTGCTCTGCCACCCGGCCCTGCCTTCACGCTCATCCTTCTCTTTTTCTTCTTCCTCCTCCGCATGGGCACCCACAATTTCAATAACTGATCTTCTCTGTGTTTCAGTCAACTATAGGAGATGCATGGGCGCTCCATGGTTTCCATTAAGCCAGACTGGAGACCACGGACCCCCTGATTAGACAGTGCCGGTTGGAGGTGACTCGGGTACAAACATGCCTGGTATTTGGACCCTGAAAGGAGATTTGGCTGCCAGGCCGTGCTTCGGTACAAGCAGCAGGACTTCTTTTTCAAGCATTTCCAGAATGGCCTTAGCGCTCAGAGGCAACAGCTGGAACCTGCTGTCGTTACTGAACGTCTCCTCTTCCTCTGCATTACCAGCTCTCACTCGAGTTCCGAGCCACACCAGGGTCCCTGGCCGTGCGGGCGGCACACCCAAGGACTCCTAAAGAGTTGCTTTCTTTTTATTCCAGATTCTGCTTGTACCTTCTAAAGGCAAAAGCTTCAGGTCCCCGACTCCCACTCCCCCAGGACAGTTAAACACTGTTGGGACCAGCAGTGGTGGCCAGAATAAAATCAGCTAATGACCTGTATATTTACTGAGCATGTATTCAACAACGGTGTTGTTAAAAATGCTTTACATGTGCTAACACTCGGTTCTTTTAATCACTCCACCACTGGGAAGTAGGTACACAAAGTGATTATCCTCATTTTGTAGAGGAGGAAACTGAGGCACGGAAGAGGTGAGTAACTGGCCCACGCTCTCACAGATTGGCCACGGCTGGAGTCAGGATGGGAAGGCAAGCATGTCGGCTCTGCCACATTCCCTAGATCTAGCCGTCCTCATACATTGTCATATACCCCTGGTCTCAGAAATAATTGGGTGTTCTCAGAGCCTGGATGCCTGCAGAAAATCAGCTTGGCCCAAACACCATCGGAAAATCCCATATGTATAAATTGGAACTACCTGATAAGAATAGAACAAGTCTCCCCCATTTTATAACCATAATGCTCTTTGCAACAGAAAGATTCCCTATGAATGCACTGAATATGACATTTGATTTGCCAAAGTCTAATTTGCTCACCACTTTTCCAGAAGAGATCTCTTAGGCAGAAGAAGCTCTCTGTTGCTCCACAGAGAGGAAAGTTTAGGGTGAGGTCCTATAGTGAGGGGCAGGTGGGAGGGCCAAAAAGCCAATCAAGTTTAGATTCGGCCCAAGTTCATTTAATTGTGGATGCTCTTAATAAATCCTCACCAACAACATTAGACCAGAGGGAAGGCATTTAAATATGCTATCTCCTGGTAAACAACAAAAAAAAAATCCCAGGACATTATGATGTCTGATTCATTTAAAATCTAATTCTTTCCTTAATATTCTATGTCGGCAAGATGGGAGTTTTGTGAAGTTAATTAGTTCAAGTGCAATGTCAAGTCACTGAATAAAGTTTGTCACTTTCACTGGGATCCCTTCCCCAGTGCCTCAGAGCAGGAGTCAAAGAAAGGTGAACCAATAGCTTGCTGAACTCCAACAGAGATTTTACCAATTGTGTTTAAAAGCATGGCAGTCAGAAGCTGTCAGGGGTGCCCGAGTGCCTCATTCAGTTAAGCGTCGGACTTCATTCTGCTCAGGTCATCATCTCATGGTCCTGGGATCGAACCCCAAGTTGGGCTCTGCACTGAGTGTGGAGTCTGCTTGAGTTCTCTCTCTCTCTGCTTCTTTCCCTTCTTAAAAAAAAAAAAGGAAGCTGTCGCTGAGGAGGGCACAGTCATTAAAAACCCCACAGCAAGGTCAGGAAGCCTAGGGTGGAGGTAAAGGAGAAGGTCTGGATTCAGGGAGTGCTTAAAAACCAGTTTGGGTCAGAAGGGGTGTTGACATGGTTGTCGTTTAATTAGGGGATCTGGAGGAAATTTATTTTTACTTCTTTTTTTTTTAAAATTATTTGGGGTGCCTGGGTGGCTCAGTTGGTTAAGCGATTGCTTTCAGCTCAGGTCATGATCCTGGAGACCCAGAATCAAGCCCCACATCAGGCTTCCTGCTCAGCGGGAAACCTGCTTCTCCCTCTCAGTCCCTCTGCTTGTGTTCCCTCTCTCGCTGTGTTTCTCTCTGTCAAATAAATGAATAAAATCTTTTAAAAAATTATTTATTTATTTGACAGAGAGCAACACAGCCATAGAGGGAACACAAGCAGGGGGAGTGGGAGAAGGAGAAGCAGGCTTCCCGCTGAGCAGGGAGCCCAATGTGGGGCTCGATCCCGGGACTTTGGGATCATGACCCGAGCCGAAGGCAGATGCTTAACCAACTGAGCCACCCAGGAGCCCCAGAAGTTTGGTTTTTAGATTTTTTTTATTGAGATATTATTGACATATTACACTGTGATAGTTTATGATATACACCATGTTGATGTGATACATTTGTATACACAATATAATTACCACCATGGCCTAGGGAACACCTCTACCATGTCACACAATTATTATTTCTTTTTTGTGGTGAGAACAAGTAAGATCTAATGTCTTAGCAACTTTGAAGCTTGTAATTGTACAATCACTATATATTACCTATTAATCTAATATCTGAATGCAGGAGTTCGGGTGCCAGCCCCCACACAAAGACCCACATAGAACTTTTGACTCACCCCAAAACTGAGCTAATAGCCTGTCAAGGCAAGCCTTACCAATAACATAGTCAATTAATACATATTTGCAGGTCATATGTTTCATATGCTGTATTCTTACAATAAAGTGAACTAGAGCAAATAAATGATATTAAGAAAATCATAAGGAAGTCACACCTGGGTGGCTCAGTTGGTTAAGCGTCTGCCTTCAGCTCAGGTCATGATCCTGGGGTCGTGGGGTCATAGGATCAATTGAGCCCACATCGGGCTCCCTGCTCAGCGGGTGTCTGTTTCTCCCTCTGTCTCTGCCTCTCCCCCCTCCCTCTTCATACTATCTCTCTCTGGCAAATAAATAATCAAAATCTTTTAAAAAAAGAACATCACAAGGAAGAAAAAATACATTTGTAATACTGTACTGTACCACCTAGGGCACAGAGGACCCGTGCAATCCGAACGGGTGTTGTTCGGCGGCCAACATCATTATTGTTATTATGGCCACTATTGTTGACTATAATTACTATGAGTAGTTCTCCAGGATGATTCCTGGATTCGAATCCTGGCCCCTCTGCTTACTCGCTGTGTGATCTTGGGCAAATCTCTGGACATTTCTGCTTTTGCCGCTCCAACTGTACATTTTACACAACCTTTTAGCGTTATTGGGAAGATTAAATATACTAATGCCTATAAAGTACTTACAAGGGTGCCTGGCACAGAGTAAACAGTATGCAAATAGGTAGCTATTATTGTTAAAGATAGGCATTTTTTTTTAATCACGGTGGTATTGCTTTTGAAAATCTCCAGCAGTGACATACATCCTGGTCCATAGCACGTTTTGGAATCGTCCATCTGATAGCGCAGATACGCGCTACCGCTGATGTCCTAATGCACAGCGCAGATCGGGGACTTTGGGCTTTGGGGGCTTCCCCTTCTTGGGGCTTCAATGGGAGGCTTAGAGACTAGCGCTTCCTGGAGAGACTCAGTGACTCAAGACTATGGCGCCCTCTAGTGCCTGATGAAGGCAGATGCTCCCCAGAGCTGCTAGCCATCTGAGCGACCCTGAGCAGAACATCACCCCGTCTTTTGGGGCTGCTGGGAAAGCCCCGCTGCCTTATCTAGAATCCATCCCTTGCGATCAACGTCGGGAACCCCCTGTACATCTCCCATCCGGGACTCTTCACCTCCAGCAGCTGCAGTGACAGGTGAGAGGCTCTCTGACTGCCATGGGCTTTGCACCGCCAAGTTCCGTGTTGTTGACAGTGTGGGAAAGGGACGCCTGGTCACGTGTTAGCCGGTGAGGGATCTCAGGGCAAGCCCCAGGCAAATGCTGCACTAAAACAAAGTCCATAACTGAGTGAAGATGTGAGTGCCTTTAAGCGTGAAATGTGTTTGAGGAACACTGTGTGGGAGTTTAGAAAGGAAGAGAGCGAGGAGGTGGCTCCTCTTTCAGGTCCTTGTAAAAGGGTCCATGAAGGAGGCAGCATTGCAGGAGCTGCTGGATGGTTGGAGAAAGAATGTTGGCCGCAGAGTGAGTGTGGGGGGGTGGGGGTGGGAGGGTAGAGCCTGCCCTGTGGGTGGTCTGAGAATGCAGCCCCTTGTTTTGAAGTGGGGACCCTCATCCTTCCTGGATACTCTGTTATTTCTTCCCTGCGCTCTTGCGCATGGCATTAGAGGTAACAGGGAAGATGGGATGGGTTCGGGGGAAGAATGAAGGCGCCCTTTCTCCTTGTTGCTATCCCTGGATTAAAGTATGGGAGAGGTAGAATGGCTAAAAACAGACACACCGCCTTTGAGCAGAGCAGGGCTCTTGAGTGAGCGGATGTGGTCTCTTCTGGCTGGAACATCTTCCCTGTGTGCTTTTCCTTCGTGTGAACATCCACCACGGGTCACCCACCAGAGTGTGTGTGCTGCCTGGCCCTGACCCACACATGCCTACATACAAGGTGTGACGTGGGGTGGCACATGGCTGTTGCTTTATCTGGGCGCCTTGCCTGGTGATGGTGATGCCAACAAGCCTTCCCTTCCTCTTCGCTGCCGTTGTGGCAATATCCACCAACTCCACGGGAAACACTGCATGTTCCTGTGTGTGCTTGTGTGTGTGTGTGTGTGTGTGTGTGTGGAGAGGATGCATGTCAACACCTACCATATATCATCAAGTCTAAGATGGAGGGGATTTGTTTTAAAGATTTTATTTATATTTGACAGACAGAGGCACAGCAAGAGAGGGAACACAAGCAGAGGAAGTGGGAGAGGGAGAAGCAGGCTTCCTGCCGAGCAGGGAGCTCAAGGTGGGACTTGATCCCAGGATCCTGGGATCACCACCTGAGCCGCAGGCAGACGCCCGACGACTGAGCCCCCCAGGCGCCCGATGGAAGGGATTTTGTTCCCATTAGTCACATCCCAACTCTAAACTTGAGATGCCTCTTCCATGTGACACTGTGTTCATAATTTAATCAATGATTTTTTTTATTTCTTCAGAAATATATAAATTTATAATAAAATTAGAATCCATCTTATAATTACTGACATCTTGATGACAATAACTGATGAAATCTGGTAGTAAGGAAGTATTTCTTCACCTGCGTGAGCCCCAAATACCTTCTGGAAGTCTGCGTTTCCCAATGCTTTTCCCAACAATTTCCAGTGCAAATGTCATTCTTCTGGATTGCTGCAACTCAGATCTAAGGCATTAATCTTTGTAGAGGATGTCAGGGCGGTCTGCCCATGTTGCTCCCTCCGGCACGGAAGCACTTGCAAAGGTTGGCCAGCGGCTCTCAGAGGAGGAGAGCTGTGTCCCCACTGGGGCCAGGCGACATGCAATGACCGGTTGACGTGGGGATGACGTTGAAGGGCCATCTAACTCCAGAACTTCCTATAGGATTGGCTGAAGGCTTTGCTGCAACTGCTTTGCAGTTAATTTCTCCCTTTGCCCATGATGCTTCCCTTACTCCCTCGTGTGTGTTAGTGTAAGAGTGTTTTTCTGCACGCTCAGCTCCATCCCAGCGCCCTACTCCTGTCCTGCAAAGAGCTGGTACCAAGAGCAGCCCGAGAAACTCTACTATGGGATTTTGGAGCCGGATCACCTGCTCGTGGATGGAAATGGGATAAGGGTCTGGGTTACTATACCAGGCGAACTCTACCCGGTAACAGATGTACAAATTGAGGATAATGGGTCTCTAGAAGGGGCTGAGGGGAATGCGTGAAAGAGGAAGATGATGAATGTAGATCGTAGTTTCGGGAACAACTGTGGTGGCCGGGGCTGTGGTGTATGCCACTAACTTTCTGCTTACAAGTTTTCAGCAGGAGAAGGGGCCCCGCAAAGTCCTGGTGGAGCTTTTCTCAGGACTTAATATTTGAAACAAGGGAATAGGGACAGAAGAAGTGGAGTCTCATGAATGTGGTGCAGCCCCCATACCATGCCCCAGGACCAAGGCATTTGTTTTCCCAGGTGCTGGGAATGCTGGGGGCCAAGAGCTCTCACTGCCTCCCTTTCAGAGCTATGTCTTCGGCTGAAGGGATTTTGTCCAAGGTTAGGCATGAGGTCAGACTGCCTCCCAAGATTGTTCACTATTCCTCAAATGCCTTCCCTCCTTCTGATCCAGAAGCCTTTTAGGGCCATATTTAATTAGTCTAGGTCCTTATTAAATAGAACATGTTATTAATTTTAGGCTTTAGAGCGAGCATGGCAAAAGTCGTGTACCATCAAGGTCAAGAGCAGAAGTTTAGAACAGCTGCCCTGGGTTTGAAGTCATTTTACTTTTCTGTGCTACTGTCTCCTGTTTGAAAATGAGGTTGATAATAATGCTTTTATCTCATAGAAATGTCTTAAGTTTTAACTTTGACGATGTATGTGTCATAATCTCTAGACATGCAATAGGCAATCAGTCTAGGATAGATATTATTATTATTATTATTATTATTATTATTATTATTAGCTATCCTATCTTAATTACTAGGCACTGTCTTCCACCTCTCCAGGCTGACAGGCAGAGTCTGTGTCTTTCTCTGTAGAGCCAAGTGAAGTGTCTCGTGCCTCACAGCAGTAAGTTCTCAGTAAAGCATTTTTAAAATTCTCATTTTGTCAAAGAACCTCATTAAGATAGTGAGAAGTCAGCCCACAGAATGGAAGAAAATATTCATAATACTTACATCTGACAAAGGACTCATACCAGACCAGATAAAGAACGCCTACAAATGAGTAAGGAAAATAAATAGTCAAATCAATAGAAAAATGGGCAAAACATCTAAACAGAACACATCTGCTGGAATGGCTAAGATAGAAGACCCTAAGTGTTGGGAGAATGGGAAGCAAATGAGCTCTCAGTAGTACTGAGGTTAATGTAAAACAGTGTCTTCATTTTGGAAAACTGGAAGCATCTACTTAAGCCGAGCATACCTGTCCCCGGTGACCCAGCAGTTCCACCCATAAGCATAAACCAAAAGGAGCGTGTGCATATTTTCACCAAAAGCTATTTAAGAATCCTCATAGCACTACTTTGTATAATAGCCCCGCCCACAAAGGGAAAAAAATGGAAATCAGCCAAATACTCAACATTAGGTAGAGTAAACACGTGACGGTGTAGTCACACAATAACACACTGTAGAGCCGTGAAAACGAATAACCAACAACCTCATAAAGCAACAAACCACTGAAACCTAGTATTGAGAGGAAAAAGCCAGCCACAAAATGCACACACTATAGAATGCAATTTTTATCAGGCATGTATGAGACAGAATTAGCCTATGCTGTTCGGACTGAGATGGTGGCCACGTGGGTGGTTCTTGTGACCCAGGGGGAGCAAGGGATGGGCTTCTGGGCGCCCGTGGTGCTGCTGCTGCTGTTTGGATCCTGTTAGTTACGAGGAAAGATTTGGGGTTTGTCATTGAACTCCGTGCTCTATTCTGATCCCCCCTCCCCCCAGGATTTCTCCAGGCCCCAGAGCACTGAGCCAAGGGCTTATTTTGGTGGCTGTCACTGACATATGCAAACAGGCTTCCTAATGTGTTAACAAAGCTGACTTATGAGCAGCAATTTATTTTTTCAACATTTGAAGCCTGATAGTGTGGGTGATGTTAATGATGACAGCGTATTGATGAGCCAGATTAGATATTAGGCTTGGGTGTGAATTGGAAAGGCAGAGGCACGTAGGGAGCCGGGCTGGTTGGGGATGACCCCCATTGTGGCAGAGTCCATCCCCTCTCCATTTTGCCCTCTTTGTCCCCTCCAAACTTGTGTCAAGATCCCTTAGCTTCTGCCTACTGCTCTTCTTCCCTGTCCCCAAGATTTCTGCTTTCTCCAACTCCTGATCTATATCCAAAAAATGACTTGTGTCCAACACCAATTATCAGTGACCAAAAGCTGATGCATCAGCCCTTGGAAACAAGACTTCTGGTCCTCTCTGCAGGGGCCTTGCATCGACCCTCAGATTCTGCAAAATACCCGCGGCACCCATGGCTGACCCGCATGTCTCTGCACTCTTACTTGCATCAAGACCAAGGACATGAACTGTCTCAAAAATTTATTATTGGGGCACCTGGGTGGCTTAGTTGGTTAAACGACTGCTTTCAGCTCAGGTCATGATCCTGGAGACCCGGGATCAAGTCCCACATTGGGCTTCCTGCTCGGCGGGAGGCCTGCTTCTCCCTCTCTCAGTCCCTCTGTTTGTATTCCTTCTCTAGCTGTGTTTCTCTCTGTCAAATAAATAAATAAAATCTTAAAAAAAATTATTATTAAAAAGGTTATCTCTAAAAGGATTCTTCCAACAGGTATTTTTTTTTTCAGGGTCCAAAGGTTAGGCCAGAAAAACACAAGTCCTTCCTTCTTTCTGAGCCGAGCTCCTAGAGGCAGCTACTTCTGCAAGAAACTCAGAGCCAAGTATGTCCTTGGTAGGTTCGTGACCCTATTGGATTTCACAAAAGCAGCCATCAGAGTCCTTCAAAGGTCACTGTCAAAATGATCCATTCACTAGAGGCTGTTCCTAATGAAGAGCTCATGATAATTCTTTTTTAAGAAGGAGAAGATGATTAGGAAGTTCTTTTTCTATGTGAGGTCATCGTCTCAAACATACCTGACTTGGGAAGACATCGCAGATGCCACCACGCCTGCCGTATTCCTCCCAAAGCTTACCTATAAGCCTGCCTATAAGCTGAGACCCACCACTGGTTTTTTTGTTTCTCTCTTTCAGGCATGGCCAGGAGAGCAGAGGATTTTAAAGAAACAGACTTGTCTTCTGCATTTAATCCCACAAGTGAACGGCCTGTCACTCCTGTATTTTTGTAAACCATGGCTGGAAACAGAATCCTTCCATGGCACCTCTGTTAGAGGCAGGAGAGGTCATATCCTGGCAAGAACGCGGCTAGGGCGTCTGGAGGCCTGAGTCTAGTTCTAGTCTCATGAGTGATGTGATCCTGGGTCTGTGACCTCACTCCACTGCACGCTAGGGAAAACTCTTCTATCTTACTTCACATATTTGAGTCCCTCATGAGGCACAGGAAAGCGATGTATAAACTGTAAAATGCCAGCCGTATAAAAAAGGACTGTTAAAACTATGCATGTTTTTCCTACCAGGCACTAATTTCTCTACTACCTCTTCTGTCTCCATCACTTCCTGGGGAGAAAAACTGATTATCGCTTAGAGAAAAGGCGAGCACCAGAAAATTCTAATTTAATCCTTCTGCTCGATTTCCACCAAGGGTCATTCGTCAATATTAAACTTTGAATTTTAATTTTAAACACCATAGTCCCACAGAAAAGAGAAGGTCGCTTTTGTCTTTAATTCTGCTTGTTAGAGAGCAGACACTGGGCCACCACATAGTAATGGGAATTCAGGAATCTATATTCTTGGAGTCATGTTTTTCCCTTGACACCCCAAACATCCATTAGCACAGGCCTCCGGGTCTGAATGACTGGAGAGACTTGAAGCGAGGCTTACGTGATGTAATCGCTAAGTGATATTCTTTGAAAGTTTCATGGCCATGAATTCCCTCTGTTTCAGGATGCTGTGCGCTGTGGTGATGTAACATTTATTTTAATGGCCCCAGAGATGCACTGAGCGATAGTGCAGGAAATTAACACCATCTTCTCGCTTGCCTGAAACTGTAAAAGGCAATTTGAACCACATTTGGTGTTTATAATTATTTTGTAATCCGATTTGCTGAATTGCAACGATTATTGGGTGTGTAGATGACATATAAATCTTAATAAGAGATTCTGGTCCTTTTTAGGAGACCTACATACCCACTTGGGCACTGGAAGAAGAAAGGAGGAGGAATATTTATCGGACTCTCTGATTTGAGTTTCTTTAGATTATCAGGGGAAAGCAGCTGAGAAATCTGTGACGGTAAATGAGAAAGAGGAGAGAGATTCTATTATCTACTCCTCTCAGGGGAAAAAAGCTCACTGGCGAGAAGGAGGCTCACTTTGGTCATTGGGACATGTAAGCTTTTTACCCATTGCCGACTATACTTGGCCTCCTGCAATTTTACATCAGCAGAAGTCCATCCCAGAACAGCCTGCGATAGGGAGCTATCTCCAGCAATGGTTCAACTTTCAGTGGCTTCCCATGCTGGCATGGTGGGGCAACCAGTTAAAAGCCCCCAGATTGAGGTCTTCACTTGGAGGGCAGTTGGCTGTCAGAATTGCTAGTTCTGCAGCTACATTTGCACAAGCAGGAATTATATCTTTGGGCATTGAGCCTTGGAGACTGGGGAAGTCATTTATTACAGCAGCATAACTGGATTAGTCCGCTCAGACTGCAGCAACAAAATAGAGACTGAGTAGCTGAAGCAGGAGAAATTTATTTCCTCACAGTTCCGGAGGCTGGGAAGTCCAAGATCAAGGTGCTGGCTCAAGCATCTCCTGGCACATGGCCACCTTTTCTCTCTATGCCCTAACATGGGAGAGAGAGAGAGAGAAGCAGAACCAGGTCTCTGGTGTCTCTTCTTGTAAGGGCGCTAATTCCATCATGAGGACCCCATCCTCATGAGTTCACTGAAGCCCAGTCATCTCCCAAGGGCCCCTTCTCCAAATAACCATGTGGGCTTCAACACACAAATCTTGGGGCACTACTCAGTCCAAAGCAATACATTACCTATCATGATTGATCAGTAATGATTTGGGGATGTCTTAGCATCTTCATATCCTCTCATTAAGGTATATGAAAATTTCAGCATGAGCTTTACCTCTACACGTTACTCTGTCTTACTTTGCTGTGTTGGAAATGACTTCAGTGGAGTTTCCCCTAGAGTTATACTCAGGGAAGCATGTCATTAACTGCCTGCTAAGATTCCAATGTTCTGATGTCCTCTTCTCTGATGTTCTCTCATATTTCCTCATCTTGGGTTCTAGTCTGAGTGGAGAAAAGTTAGCATGTGCACGTCTAACCAGTTCATACTCTCTTTGTCTCCCTCTTCTCTCTATAATCAACTAAGATGAATAAAATGGCCTTTCCACTGTCTCTTCCCATCTAGGAAGATTTCCCTATGTCACATTTTTCTCATTTCCAAGGAGCTTTTGTTTTGCTCTCTTCCCCTGGGCCATAGGGTAGGTACAAGGAAAGAAGCTGATTTATTGATAAGGGCAAATAGAAATGTGGTATCCATGTTTCCATTGTCTGCTTCTAAGTGCAATTATTTTATTGATGTGATATTTACTACTACTAAGTGATGAGGTTCATCAGGGGAGGGATTGGGTCTATTTTCCTCACATTGTATCCCTAGACTAGTACATACGTTAGCACAGAAAAGGAGAGTGATACTCATCCTTCAGAAGGGAGATGGGGCCACACCAGGCAGGTGTCCTAGACCTCAGGCTGCCTTCTCTTGCTCTAACTCATTCTTCAGAATGCTTGGCCAAAGCTTGGCTCAAATACTATTCCTTCCATGACCTCCTTCAGACAGAATGAATAACACACATAACAATTAGTATGACAACACTCATTTCAACCTCAACTTAATTGTTTCTATTCCTCAACTAGTTGCAGGGGGCAGACCCCTGCATGAAGAGCTTTGTTCATCCCTCCCTCTCCTGAGCACCCTCATGGCACCTAGCTCCTTGACTGCAGGGTTGGTGTTGGATAAACATTTTTTGAATTCAAATGGATCCCTGCTGTTGTTTTCTCTCTTCTTTGACTTCTTAAAAACAGAAACTATAGAACCCCACACTGCTTCTACATGATTTTTTTGTGTGTAACTATCAACAGCATCTTTGATCTGTTTGCCAACCTGACATCTGAGGATGTGTAACCAGCTGTAGTACAGAAAAGACTCCAAAAATATTGCGTTGATAACTGGATAATGGGGCATGCAGGGAGAAGAAATCTGCCTGCAGTTCCAGGGTGGCAATTGGAAGCTATACTTCTTGTGTGTCGTTTAGCTCTGGAACCCCACTTTCTCCTCATTCAGCATTCTTCCATTCAGCAAACATCTATTTAACTTAGTTGAACAGAGAATAATGTTAATGTAGACAGTGTCCTGAGATTGGCTCTGTATGAACTCCTGGCCTGGCTCTATTCCCCAGCCAGAAACTAGACCATGCACCGTAGGGAGCTGCCCTATAAAGGCAGGCTCCAATTACAAGGGGCAGAGATAATAAAGGGGCACCTCAAATGCATGCACTACAGATGACATGTCTACACCATTACTTTTGTAAAAGAAGCAATCTTTTTCCCACTAAATGTACTGAATTCCCAAGAAGAGCATTGGCTGAAAATCCATCCCAATACCTACCAACTAACCTTGGGGTGGCTGAATCCTGGAAATTCAGTGTTCATACCCACATATGTGCTATCAAAAGAGCCTCTCACTTTTCTCCATGAAAATGGTGACACAGTTCTCCAAACCATCCTCCACGATGACTCTAGAGTTTTCCTTGAAAAACAAACAAGCAGCCAAAAAGACTTCATGTATCTGATTATGAAAGCAACTCTATTCATGGGGGGGGGGTGAGGAATGCAGGATTCCAGAGTGGGGAGTAAACTTCAGGGGGCATACTTTGGTCTCTAACTTCATGGTATAAAACTTACTCCATGACTGTCTTTCTAGTGGGGCCTCTCCAGTGAAAGGAAACTCTCTGTTCCTGGAGGTAGCCAGCACTTTGCATCTTTGGGTGCATGTGACTGATCAAAGAGTCTTCCTTGAGGAGTGGGTATGATAGAAAATGTAAGCATGTAGGTTATTTCAATCATCAGCAGTTAACAAGATGACATCAAACTTAATCACACATAGGGAATTTCCAAATAATTAGTGGAAACTATTAACAAAAGCTTCAGCTTAGGCATTCCTTTCCCATGAACACCCAGGCACCCTTACAAGATTTGCCCTCCTGCGCATTGAGGCTGGGACATAACACTTGGCATCTCTTTCAGGCAGGTATCAAAAAAGAGCCATGCCTCCTTACACATGGATGTGTGTATTACCATAGATATAGAAACTTCTAGAGCCAAAAAAGTGTGGATTATTGGCATAATAAGACATAAAGCCTAACTTTTTATCAAACCTGATATAAGACTGATGCAGACTGGCATAGAAATAAGGACACAGGAGGACAACAATACGATGCAGAGAAGAGCATTTCCAGACCAGACCAACACAGAGGTGAACGCGTTGGCAAAATCTGACCGAGATTTCACCAGCGACAGCTCCTGTATTCAGCTAATGTTTGTTGAGTGCCTACTCTATGCCATGAACTGTTCTAGGGCCTGAGGATTTAGCAGTGAACAGAGTAGTGGAAGGGTCCCTGCTTTCAAGGCCACCACTCTGGTGGAGGGAGAAAGAAAACAAACAAAAACTAAGTGAGAAAAATACCAGATTATGACAAGTGGTATCAGTGAATCAAAGTGAAGGGCTGTGAGAGAGGATGGCTTGGCTATTTCAGTTTGGGAGATCAGGTGAGGCCTCTCTGAGTTGAGACAGATCTGAAACCTTAGAGATCAGGGGTAAGAGTCTTCCAATCAGAGGCAGTGGTTAATGTAAAGGTCCTATCGTGGGAAGGAGAAAGAGAGGTGAGGCAGTGGGATCCCAGCACTGGGGGAGAGGAGAGGCAAGTGAGACAGGGAACAGATGATGAGATTGCAAGCTGGGGTTAGGGGTTCGAATGTCACTCTTGTCACAGTGACAGTCCCTGCAGGAATCTAAGTAGGAGAGTGACAAGCTTTGGTTTATGCTTTGGAAACATTATTCTGGTGCTCGCTTTGGCAGCATTTCTAAGACAGCTGGAACCCTCCCTCCCCCAGCCCGCCTTGAGAAAGGAAGGGCATGAGCCAAAATCCTGACAGTGGTCCATCCCCTGCTGGGGCGTGGCGGGGTAGGGTTATGGCCGATTTTCATTTCTCTTCTCTGTACTTCTTCGCTTGTACAATGATCATCAACCCGAGTGCCAAGCACAATAAATGCATTATCTCACTTAATTATATCAACACTCTAATCCACAGTTCGTGGGTAACTTGTCCCCGTGCATAGGTAGGAAGTGACAGAGTCTTCGATGAGACTGACTCCAAAGCACATAAGATGGACCGTGTTTACCTGCTTTCTCTCAACTGCTTTTGTGGTCAGAAAAATAAAGCCGCAAGGAGAAAGGGCAATAAAGAAAGTTAACTACCCTCACAAAAAGCCTGCTTGGGACAATACATGGGTCCTTTGGGGCTAGTGTCCCTAGAGGAATGTAGACTTGGGCAGGCCTTGAAAGGACAGATTCATCTTTAATATTCCGTACCGAATTTAGTACAAGACAAACCTTAAATAGAATTGTGCCCCAGCTTTGGCTTCTGGGGTAGAGTGGGGAGCTCCAGAAGAAATCCGAGGGACTTCCTGGAGGAGATGGAGCTTGGCTGTGCCTGAAGTGCACTCTGGCTGTTTCTTGGAGGCTTTTCAACCAGGACAGAATCACTCTCCACAGCATCACTGCCAGAGCTTCCCCGGGGTGGGCTGCTTCCGCAAGCACAGGGGGCTCTCTGCAGAGAGAAGCTTCATTGAAATTAAGTAGCAAATGTACACATAGCTTCAGAAGCAAGCTAAAAGGCCTTCAGGATGTGACCTTGGTGGATAAAAAGGTGGTCTTAGATCTGGCTGGAAAAGTAGTGCCTAGGTACAGTCTATGAGAAAATTACAAAGAATCTGTAACTATCTCCAGAGTTATAAATATTTTTTTTAATGATCGTGAAAATGATTATTCCGGTCAGCCCCGTAGCTATTGCTGACAGCTGTTGCGTCTTGTCTCATTTTAGGGACACGGGCGTCTAAACAGCAAAGGACCTCTAGGAGGGGTGTTATCTTTTTTCTTATAAACATAGAAAGGACACCCAGAGAGGTTTGTACATTGTATACATGCAGCCGGTCGGGGAAAGACTGGGGCTTGAAGCAGGGCTGTCAAAGTCCAAAGGCTCCAATAACCTTTTAACTACCCATAGGCTCACTAAGCTGTAGGGGAAATAAAGACTAGAGAGGTGAAGAAATGAAAGAACAACACACACAGGGGCGCCTGGGTGGCTCAGTTGGTTGAGCAACTGCCTTCGGCTCAGGTCATGATCCCGGAGACCCAGGATCGAGTCCCACATCGGGCTCCCTGCTCGGCGGGAAGCCTGCTTCTCCCTCTCTCACTCCCCCTGCTTGTGTTCCCTCTCTCGCTGTGTTTCTCTCTGTCAAATAAATAAAATCTTTTTAAAAAAGAATAACAAAGAGAATACATTTTATCTTATTATAAAAAAGTCCTAGGGGGACCAGGGTGGTTCAATCTGTTAAGCATCCAACTCCTGATTTTGGCTCAGGCTGTGATCTCAGGGTTAAGAGATGAGCCCAGATCGGGCTCTGCACTTAGTGGAGAGTCTACTTGAGGATTCTCTCTCTTTCCCCTTCTGCTCTTCCCCCTGCTTGCAGTCTCTCTATCTCTCTCAAATAAGTAAATAAATCTTTTTTTTAAAAAAAGTCCTAGGGGAACATGGGTGGCTCAGTTGGCTAAGTGTCTGCCTTTGCCTCAGATCATGATCTCAGGGTTCTGGGATCCCCACATCAGGCTCCCTGCTCCGTGGAGAGTCTGCTTCTCCCTCTATCTCTGACCCTCCCTGCTTGTGCTCTCTCCCTCTCTCTGTCTCAAATAAATAAATAAATAAACTTAAAAAAAAAGTCCTAGTTACCTGAATAAAAATATAGCAGTAGACCAGAAGCTCCCTGAGGGATTATACTTCACTTAAAAAAAAAAAAAGATTTTATTTATTTATTTGACAGAGAGAAACACAGCAAGAGAGGGAACACAAGCAGGGGGAGTGAGAGAGGGAGAAGCAGGCTTCCCGCCGAGCAGGGAGTCCCATGCAGGGCTCTATCCCAGGACCCCAGGGTCATGACCTGAGCCAAAGGCAGACACTTAACGACTGAGCCCCCCAGGCGCCCCTATACTTCACTTTTGATTCTCCACTACACACAATACCTGGTACACAGCAGGTACTTAATAAATGTTTGTTCAATATATAAATATGACTATTTTATCATTGCTATATGCTAATGTGGATTCTTATTATTCATCTTTATTATTTTTATATGTATTAATATTTATTTATTCAATAGATTTTTTTTTTAGCCTTTGCCACATCTCAAGTAATACGTTACCCTGTGAAAGGATATACTTTTCTTTCTTTTTTTTTTTTTTTAAGATTTTATTGAAGCAGGTGACCAGTTAGAAGTCAGCAAACTTCCTGGAAAATTTCTGGCATCCTATGGATGTGTGTTTTGCCTTGTATCTTCATTCATTCACAAATGTTATAACTCACATCCCGATGAATTGAAGGCTGATTTAACATATTGGGAGGGGGCTCTGTTACGACTTTATTTGGTGAGGGAACTATCTTGACTTTTCTAGAAACACTTTCACGGTAGAAATTTGCCTAGTGTAAAAATGGCACACTAGCTAAGATTGGGGTTCACCGGACGAGACACATTTCTGTGCAAATATTGTTCCAAAGTTGAGATGAGGAAAAGAGTCACTTTCCTTTCCTAAAAAGGGGACAAAAATAGTATCAAGAGGGGCAAATAGAAAATAACTATTCATGGCTTCTTTGAAGACGCAATCTTTCTCCTGGGGTTGCCCCCAAAGGAAGGTAAAAACCTAGAAACACAAAGTGACCTTTGTGCTTCCTTTTAAGTTTTAAGAGGATTTCTATCTTTTTTGTCACAGCTGGCCTTTTAACAGATTGATATTTTTTCTTTTTGACCTGAATTAGTGAGATTATTTGCTCATAAATGTTTTGTGAGCAACTTCAACGATAACTCACAGGAAAGTTGTTCCAACAAAAATCGAGCCACTTGATTCAAGACAACATGTCCTCTCTGCATAGAAGTGTACACAACTGCTTTTTTTGAGCCTCAGAGAAGCAGAAATGAGTGTCCTGAACCCCTAGTAAAGCTATGAACAGAAAAGGGAACTACATGCACCTGTCCCACCCAGTGACTGTGAGAAGATCTAGTATAATACCCGTGGACATGTTGCTTTTCATTATTATATTGTCTTTTTTTTAAGCAAGCATTTATAGTCTTCTTTTAACATACATTTTCATAATACAGTCTTCTAGACAGGGGAAAAAAGTCTGTGGCTTGTTACATTGGACTGTGTGTGACCTACCTTTGGGTGAAAAACAAATCTTATTACCTTGTAAATTTCTAGCAATGATTTCTTGGCTTAATTTGAATTCCAAACATGCCAACTAATCCAAGAGAATTGCAGGTTAGCAGTTATATTGGGTTGTGAGGCATCTGATCTGTAGGCTGTCCCTTCATCTACCAGGGGTTGAAATCACTGTGACTCTTTTATTGCCTTGATGAATGATCAAGTCCCGAGGGTGGTGACTTATTTGCAATCTGTTTACTTAAGCGCATATGTACGCTTTCTTTCTTTTTTTTTTTTTATGTTTTCCTGTTTATTTGTCCTGCTGTTATCACAGTAAGATAATGGCCTCTGTTTTACCACTCCACTTCTGTGTCTGTGATCATAAAAAGCCTGATGGATCAATATGAGGCTTTTAATGTACTTTTTTTGCCTTTTTCATTAAAGGTTTGCAGTCAGCATATTAAAATGCAGTTGAGACATAATCTCTTTCTAGCGTTTGGTTCCCAAGGAGAGTGCTTCCTGGGGGAGAGTAAGGGTCTACACAGGGTGGCTTTCAGGAAGTAAAGCAGTGTGGCCTCCATTCCAACAGTTTGATGGGTCTCTTTCTTTCCGAGGGATTAGTGATTGCTGAGCAGATGTTTGCAGAAAACTCCATGTGTACCCTAAGCACTGCCCTTATTTGAATGTTCAGTTCTCATTCCGAGGCAAGGCTCAAAGCAAAAAGGACTGAATCCAGGGCACCTCAGGGGTTTGCTGGCCAATGGCTAACAACAGGATCGGGGAGGCAGAGGACAACGGTAGCAATCGCTGATTTCTAAGGTGGAAATACTCCCACCACCACCAGTCTCAAACTACCAGATGAGATCCCCTATGCAGAGTTGGGAAGAGGGTGCACAATCACACACCATCGTATGTTGTTTTCACCATACAAATGCAATACACATGATAACCACTCGAGGACAGGTAACGGTAAATTGCAGCAAAATAATTGGGAAGTGCTGGGTTTTGCATTTTTATTGTCTTCAACTTTTAACGAAATGCATTTAGCTGTAAGTGTACATAAATTTGATTAATGGACTGTGTTTAACAATAGGCTTTCAAAATTCCTAGAAACTTAACGCCAAGCAGATTCTGATAGCTGGTGCCCACCCATGCTTTTCTGATCAAAAAAGTATCTTTTTCTAGGTAAATGATGACTTCTACATGCCTCTGGCCCTTAAAGGAGAGATGCCTGTAGCCGCTTTCTGGAAAACTGACGACATTTGCAGAAAGCACTCCATAAAGGGAAGTCGGTTGCGAGAGCAGGCTATGTTTAGGATTCAAAGGGCACAGCACCCGGGCCAAGCGTTGGGAAGGCTCTGGAGGCATGGCCATAGCCGAGCCGGCCAGCGGTGGCATTTCACTACGACAGGATGTGGAAACTGTACAATAATCCTGCCTTGAGCTTCCACTGAAAGAAGACCTGAAGTGTATTTATTATGCTATATCCTGTTTGCTTGTGCTGTTCTTTTAATGGGATGGGGGAGGGAATTTGACTTCAGATCAGTAGTAAGAGTTTTCCACATCATTTATTCTTTTGCTCAGGGTACATTTTCACACCCGTGACTGAGGGAAACCTGTCTTTGGTCATTTATTCATGAGTTCATTGTCTGCATATTTATCAGATCCCTCTGGTATGCAAAGTGTGGTATTAAACCAAGGATATTCAAAGACAAGTGAACTAGTAGTCCCTTTTGCCCTGGAAGCTACAGCCTAGTGCAGAGACAAATACGTAAATAAATCACAATTTACCATATTAATTTCTTGGTATAGAAATAAAGTGTTACATGAGCAAAAGGTATGAACAACTGGTTAAAACTTTTAATAAACTTCTCCCTAAAACAACTGAAGGACTAAGTGATAGTTTAAACAAATAATAACCCGAGAGATGCATGAAGAAGAAAGGTCTCAAGATTTCAGGCTGTTGGCTGCATGGATTCCCTGCTTCTGTTTTGGGGATGCCCCATAGGCCCCAGCATCTGAGTTGTTCAGTCAACACTCTTCGTGGGATGGGCCCAGAGCTCAGTGCTCTGACCTCACTGGGACTCAGGTTAGCCTTAAATCACAACACACAGCATAGCTACTAGCTAAAGAAAATGGGGTTATTTCAGGGACACAGACAGCCAGAGTAGAGCCATTTTAGAAAGCCCTACATACTCTATTTCCCTCTCAAGGGTTGGGCCATTTCCTTCTGCTCCTTTCTTGTGTCCTCTCTCTCTCTGCTGGGTGATGTCCTTGTGTTACCTTATCCATGGCCCATGAAGCCCGCCTTAGCCTCCTCGGGAACATGGTAGCTCTCTGTACGTTACATCACTCTGACCTCTGCCCCTCAGCGTTGACTTTGGAAAGATCAGGAGCTTATTCTGTCCAGGTGGCTGAGAGCAGGGCTGCCAAGAGACACATTGTCCAGAACATGACAGTTTGGGACTGTAGGGAGTCCAGCCGGGAATCTCCCAGAAGGAAGTGTGGGTGGGTAAGTGTGGTGAACTATTGTGTGCAGGCCCCAGGGAATGCCGGGAAGAGCACTGGACGGGAAGTCAGTCAGCCCACGTGGGTAGCCTCCTCTCTCCATTTGCCACGTGCAGACCTTGAACAAAGGACGACTCTTCACTAGTCCTGGCTTCCTTATCCGCGAAAATGGGATCGTGCTAGTACCTGTCCGACCTACTTTATCCGAGGGCCGTATTGAGAAGTGTTACCAAAGGGCTAGGAAGACACCTAAACACTGAACAATGTCAGGTGGCTGAGAGAAGTTATCTATGTATGTTTTCAGAAATAGCCACAGGGTGGGCAAGTTCAGAGGCACTTCCATTAAAACATGGTGGTGGGAGGGATGAGGGGCTAGACGGGGCCAGCAGCAGGGCCTGGAGACACTGGCTTGGTTCCGGAAGCTGGTGGAGCCCGTGCATTCCAAGACAGGGCCCTCTCTGCCTCCGGTTTATTCAACTACTGTTTCTGCCTTTAATCCATGTTCTAAAAGAAAAGATTCACGGCAGCCTTATTCTCAGTTTCCAAAGGGAAAAGCCCTTTATTGATATTATAAAAATCTAATAGGAACAGGAAGAAGAAAAGGAAAATCTATGCATAGATGAGGGCAATAGTAAGCAGTAAAGGAGAGTAAGACAGAGTTACATGGAATCAAGTACCTACAACAGCCCACCTCCTTAGCGGGGGAAGCCCTGCGGAGACAGGCTGGAGTCCCGATGGAGAGACCTGAGCAGAGCATTCTCCCCATGGATGAGACTTCCAACTGACCATCCCTGTAAAAGGCCATATTTATAGGGCAAAGGACGGGATCTGAAGTCAAACATCTGTTCACCTACATGCATTTTAGATGAGCTGCATCCCTGTGTTATCATCTCTTTACATATTCAAAAAGCCTGAGCTAGGTGTGTTGACCTCCTCTCCCAGATTCCATCCTGGGGGGACCAGTCCAACCTGGAGCCACAGAGGATACAAGGTAAAATTTATAGCTCTTAGTGTCCATACCAGAAGGGCCAATTTTGACCTGGAGGCCAGCTAATGTCAACTAACCATGCTCCCAAGGTCATTCATGCAGCATGAGTCTCACAAACAGTACTCTTTTCTTTCTTTTTTTTTTTTTCAAGATTTATTTATTTATTTTTAGGAGAGGGGCAGAGGGAGAGAGAGAGAATCTGCAGTAGGCTCCCTACTGAGCATGGAGCCCAACTCAGGGCTCTGTCTCATGACCCTGAGACCATGACCTGAGCTGAAACCAAGAGCTAACCCTTAACCCATAACCTACCACCCACGTGCCCCTCACAGATGACATTCTCTAGCCTGTGTCCCTGCAAGTCGGGTGGTAGGACACATCGCAGGAACCTCCATCCATACAACACAATCCCTTACCTCCACTGGCCTGAGACTTCCAGAAGCAAACAGAAAAATAGCAATTTCTGCAGTTCTTAAAGTTCTGGCTTGTTTTTCCCTGAGACAATGGCACCCAGAGAGCCTGTAACCCACTTGACTAGAAGTAAAGGAGAGATTAAAACATCTGTGTCCTAATACATTGTCCAGACCCACATTCTCCCTAATGGCCAGGAATGACTTGAGAACCAAGTGGACTGATGGTCACTAATTCCACTGGGAAAGGTTGGGAAGGAAAGAAGCAACCAAAATTCTAGCACACTGGATTATTTCTGAAAAAAAAAATGAAGTTTTAGAGATCTCTACCAATGTACAGGTATTTTAACTGAATGGCAATTCATCCTCATTTCCCTGGATTTGCAGTATTAAGGACGGTGGGCTTTGTTCCTCCAGGTGATGCAGAAGAACATGGGGATGGAGAGAACAGCAATGAGGGGAACTGGGATCAGCAGTCTTGGGGCCATCAAGTGCTGCTTGGATGAAAGGCTGGAGCCCCCCTCCCTACCGTCCTGCTTTGAGCAATGTGATGATGTGTGAGATTCAACCATCTCTCTCTTGTCTTCTTTAAAAATCTCTTGATAACTGCCAACAGTAAGTCATTAACCCAAATAATACAATTAGAAGAAAACTTGACCTCCATAGGTTTTAAGTTTTATAAAAGAAAAATTCTGTTCTAGTTGGAATGTCCAAGCCCAAGACAACGTCACTTAGGTTTCAACAGAAGAGGACCATACTCATTACCCTGATAAGGATTGGGTATGTGTGTATATAGGGATAATCTTTCACATTTCATGGATTTTTTTCTAACCATGAGAGAGAGAGTAAAATACTAGAGAAATAAAGTTCAGCAACTTGGATAATTAATTCATATCATCACTCTCTTGTCCTGAAAGCATGGTTTAGAAAGGTATCTACAGCTTGCAAAGAAGATTTGGAGGGTTCAGAATGATCTAAATAAGCGCACCTACATGGCTCAGTCGTTAAGCGTCTGCCTTCAGCTCAGGTCATGATCCCCTAGTCCCAGGATGGAGCCCCACATCGGGCTCCCTGCTCAGTGGGAAGCCTGCTTCTCCCTCTCTCATCACACCTGGACGGCTGTGTTCTGCATGGAGGCAAAAGGGAGCTAGAGGAGAACTAGAGCTAGAGGAGAACAACCAGAAGAGTAAAGAGTCAGGCAAACACAGCATGGTGGATGTTTAAAAACCACTGGCACTGTTTCGGCTGGCAAACATGCATGAGGGGCAGGAGAGGAGCATGATCACTACCTTTGACTGCAATATGAACTTCATTGAAAAATGGAGTCAATGTCGTGTGTGTTCTCGTGGGACAGGACAAGAGCTGGTAGGTAGAAGTTCTGGAGCACTGGCCTCGGCTCCAAATAAGAAGGGATTTTCCAACAAGGAGTCATATCCCAAAATGAAATGGTCTGCTTTGTGAAATAGTGAGTTTCCCAAGTCAGGAAGTATTCAAGCTGAAACTCATGACCATTAATGAGGGGTCTTCAGAATGGTGTTTCTCAACTCCTAGCATGGTAAGAATCACTGTGAAACTTTTAAAAATCAGATTGTTGTTTCCAGCTTCCTGAGATTCTGGTTTGGCAGGCCTGGAGTGGGACCCGGGGACTTCTCTTTGACAGAGTTCCCAGGTGATGGTGCTGGTGTGGGTCTGTAGGTCACATTTTGCATAGCAAGGCTGTATTAGTAGATAACCTAAGATAGGACCAGACAATCTAATTTTCCAATTTTGAGAGTTCATTGTGATAATCATAGAAAAAAATCTAGTTCACTGTATGAATTTAGATATCACCAAAATAAATTTGCTCTGTAAAAATGCATATAAAATAACTTCATGCGTATGCTGTGGCAAATGGAATTTCTGTTAACATCAGTTGATGTTTGTGTATCATAGAAGGACCAAGGGAGAAGTTGAACATGGAACTACATAGATTTTAGGTTTAAAGTAGGCTCACTATAAAACTGGAAAGTTAACTATTAAAGCTTGCTATGCAACTGTGTAAATGCGGAGGAGGAACTGATGTGAGCCTTGTGTTGTCTGAATCTAAACTACTATTTTTAATGACTCTGCTTCTACAGTGTTTCCATAGCAAAGATCGTAAAAGTCCAGAGGGATTGATGGGAAAGAGAAGTCCTGTAACTGGCAATGGAATTCTGTGAAGCTCAGCCACATTGTAGGCAGCTCTGGTTTCCTGGAGTTGTGTCTTGTTGACCTGAATGTTCTCCACTTGCCTTTGCTGATGCACAGACCAAGGATTACCAAGATTCATGGTCTGTTTGTTGGCTTTCCACTGAGAACACTTATCTATGCACAAAACCCAGCAGAGGTTTTAAATACATTGACTGGGCCAAATGGATACTCAGTAGGCATGACCAGCTGGCCTTTTGCTCTTTGTCAAGATCTTTGTCAATATCTCCAGTAGTTAATAGACCCATATTGTAGAAGAGTATATGGTTCGGAAGGATTGAAGCACAATTAATATGTGCAGATATTGAAAGATATTCATTGAAAAAAATCTAATTTTGGAACTATTTACCTTTGTGACCCCATGTATAGTAAGAAACTATGCACCTATGATTGTATGTGTATATGCTATTTTAGGAAGATACAAAACACTGAACAGTGACTTCCTCTGGGGATAAGGATTGGGTATGTGTGTATATAGGGATAATCTTTCACATTTCATGGATTTTTTTTCTTACCATGAGAAAGAGAGTAAAATACTAGTGAAATAAAGTTCAGCAACTTGGATAATTAATTCATATCATCACTCTCTTGTCCTGAAAGCATAGTTTAGAAAGGTATCTACAACTTGCAAAGAAGATTTAGAGGGTTCAGAATGATCTAAATAAGCGCACCTACATGGCTCAGTCGTTAAGCGTCTGCCTTCAGCTCAGGTCATGATCCCCTAGTCCCAGGATGGAGCCCCACATCGGGCTCCCTGCTCAGTGGGAAGCCTGCTTCTCCCTCTCTCACTCCCCCTGCTTGTGTTCCCACTCTCGCTGTGTTTCTCTCTGTCAAATAAATAAAAATCTTTAAAAAAAAAAAAGAATGATCTAGAGAAGTGACTGAAATATGACAAATTTTCCATGTAGTTACTTAACATGCCTCCACTTTGACGTCTGTGAATAATTTGTACATATGTGTAGTTGTGCTTATTTAGTATGGTTAACAGAGTGCAAATACAGCAGTTGTTGGAAATGTGCTAAGTCATTGCACAGTAACCCAGCTGTGCCCTGAGGGGAGCCCACACACCGCGGTAACCAATCTAAACCAATAGTGAGTTTTGTTCAGTGTCCATGCTCGCCCTCTGCTGGCCATTCTGGGGGAAATCACAGATGTTTAAAAACAATGTCATCTCTGACTACGGTTCAGATCATTCATTCATTCCAACGGTATTACTTGGTCACCTACTATGTGCCAGGTGCATATACGTATCACCATACATGACACTTTTGAATCTGTTGCGTGAGTCCATTTGCTTTCTTGTCTGTTTAAAGTATTTTCTATTTTAAAAAGTATCCCATGTAGAGAAGACAAGAAGTCAGAAAAATGAGATGATAAACAAGATTTCACATTCCTAGTGTAAGCCCTGACCGGGTTTTTTTTCTTTTTTGTGATGCAAGTGATATGGCAGCCATTTCAAGGACACATCCACTTCCCGGGCTCTCTGAAATGAACACATCGCCAGCTGCACAGCTCCATGAAGAGCTGGGCCGCCTCTGCACTGAGGTTCTCTGTTTCAGAGATCTTGGCTGATTTTGCTAACTGACCGTTTGGGCCACTTGTCTTTGCTCTTCCCCATGCTTTAAATCCCCATGCTTTCAGGTCACCAATAAAGAGTAAACCCTTGAAACCTTAGGTCTCCACCATTAACCCCAATAAAAGCAGAACCCCTGGGCCCATGAGATCTCCCCCACCCCTCTCTCTTTCTCTACCTGTGTGCTCATTGTTTGATCCTGCGTATGTTATCGGATTTCCAGGTGTTCTAAGTAATAAACCTTTATTTTTTCCAAGTTTCCTGACGGTGTTACTGAAGGTTATCTTGCAGTCATAAGAACCACAAGGATTGGTTCCATTGTAACCTTGGTTTGGGGAAGGGACTTGTCTGTGGGAAATTCACCGAGCCCAGGTGAGTGCCCCCAGGTACTTCCAGCCAATAGTACTTCCAGCCAATAGTGTGTCCTTCAATAGGCTGAGATGGGCACAAAACAGTATTTTAAAGGAGTGCTGATAGTAATCTTTCAGACCCATTAAATGAGGTAAAGGCATGTAATAGATACCATAGCATTTCAGAACCAGGGATGCATGAGAAATTATTTAGTTCTACCCTCTTTATTTTAGAGCCAAGAAAACTGAGGTTCAGAGACAGTACCAGCTAGTAGAAAGGCAAACAGGAAATTAGGGGCTGGCGCTAAAATTTATATCACCTTGTTCATTGATTTGCCATATTTTCAACTTGAGGATAAAAGAACTAATCAAAAAGAAAAAGGATCAAGTTGTTGTGTTTTGTTCTTTTATCGCTGTATTTTTTATGTTTATGCCATGACCACTGGTTTGAGAAAGAGAACACATAAGAACTAACCCTTTATGTAGAGACTTATATTTAGGATTCAGGCACATGGAAGTAAATAGCTGACGTCAGAGAACAGATGAGAGCACCAGGAATGAGCCAAGAAGTAAAAACGAGGAAAGGGGATCCCTGGCCCTTTGCAAAGTGTGAGATTTGGGAGCTCTGGCTGAGAGAAAATGTCCGCTGCCAGGGGCCAACCCCAGCAAGAGTCGGGACTGAGAGGTGAGGAAGGCATCGGCACTTTCGAATGAGGAGACCGAACTCGAAGTGTGGTATGGGGATCTCCTGACAACACTGTTCTCAGGGCTCTTTATTTATAGCACAGTGTTACATATAAGAACAAAGAATTTCTATTTAGATCACAGTTTCCTTTAAGCTATGATTCAGTCTTGTGTGACAGTAGTGCCCATGAAGACCCCAACGATTACACAGGATGTTCTGGTTAAAGTGTGATCTAAGGAACGACCAATTAGAGACAAATCATACATTCTGCCTCCCCCTTAAATGTAGGAAGGTTAACAAGCGATTGGGTGGTTGTGAGATTTCTATTGTTTAAACTAAGTTAGTTCAATGCAGCTACCATAGTACTGTGATTATTTTTCTCATTATCTCAATAATCATCATGTTTTAAAAGGGTAGGGTGAGACTTGAGGCTTGACGTAAGCAAGCTAAAAGTAGGAGCAGAGAAACGTTTGATATAATTGTAGGTATAAGGAGAAAAGTGTTTTTCAGAACTAGTCAGGTGGAAAGGGAGAACAAAGAAAGCAAAGCTGCATGGCGTTGATGACCGCAACTCTGCCTAACTCCCTCACTTTGAGGGAGGGTCATGGGTTCCGTGTCTTGCAGAGGGAACCCATATCAATGACCATGCCTCTGGTCCACGGCAGTCCACACCAACCGAGGGCTGGAGTCTGGCAGAGCTCAGGTGACCAAGAAGAGGAGAGAGCCCAGGAGCTACTGGGCACTTGATGTGTATAAGGCAAAAGCACTTGATCTTGAAAAGCCTTTCGATGAGTAGGAAACACATAGTTACACTATGCAAGGGTTGTAAAGTCTTCATTTCTGAGTCTTTTCTTTCCAAAAACACACCCTCAAGTCTGGGCAGAAAGAGCTGAGGCCTTCGTGAGCACAGCCAAGTCCTCATCAGGGTCCTCAAGCAATGCAGTAGCTCAGCCATGCTCCAAAGAGCCAGCAGGATGAGGCAGTGAGGTGTAGGGAGGGAATTCTGGATCTTGCCTTGTTTCCAGTCCTATACAATCTTTACTCCATGGAGTAGGCCTATGGTTCTGTCTTTACCAAAGAGACCAGGTAACTTCTATGTTCTCTGCCGTGCCCACAACTGCCCTGAGTACCCCCACTTTGCGCACACTCCTACTTTATTCCAGGTGTTTCTAGGCAATAGATGAGGGGCTTGAATAGTGACCTATGTATAGGACAAAAGTGACACCATGGACCCTTTTCATTTGCTTTACTAAGGCCTCAAAAAGACCAATGACAGCATCTCTGATGACACCTGGGCAGAGGATAACTTAAATTCAAGTTTGCAATCATGCAGACTAAGGTCCAAAACCTCAGAAAAGGTCTTTATGTTACCTTGTAGGGTGCACTTCTCAGACGAGGTGATTATAAGAACTGGAAAGGACAAAAAAAACAGGCTTATAGACCTTACGACCCATACCCTTCACTGATGAGACAGGATTGGAAATAATCCCTCAGAATTTATTGACCCTTAATTTTACAGATAATTCTAACGATGAGTTGTCTGGTTTGTCAGGCCAGAGCAACAAATGAGATGGGAAATACTGCTGGTTATGGACTCAGTGACCAGAGCCCTAATAACGCCCAGCACAGGGGGAGGCATTAAAACCTCGGTATAGCATTTGAGGAGTAATTAAGGTGCTTAATAATGAGAATGAACAATAAAAGCAGGTTAAGTTATGTTCATCACACACTGTTCAAAAAACGACATAAGAATGTGATAAATTTTAGAAATATTTTTGTCAAAACACAAAGTAAAAAGTAAAGGAATTAAATGCAAATACGGATTTCCTCACCTGTGTAAATTTCAGCGTCCTCAAAATTCTGTGTATACAACAGTGCCGGATAAATGAAGCTTTGTCTATGCACACAATCACCACCGTCGTGTGAAATTCCACGGAAGATCTCCGTGGAAGATCTCTCCGTGGCAAGAGCTGTGTGCTAGGGCTGAGGCATCACCGCAGAGAGAGGAGAGGCGGGTTGTTGGGATAAATACCGGATCAGAGTTGAGACCCAGGATCAAAGTGGGGAATGGGACCCCCCCTCTAGCCATGACCATCATCACTGTCCTGCACTAGTAGCTGTCTTTGACGTGAAGCCTTTTACACTGGAGGACGCAAACTTTGTTTTCCTGGCTTTTTCCTGTATGATAGTGGCCTTGTAGAGGAAGAGTTAAGGAAAAGCATAACCTTAAGTCTTAACCCTTCCTAAAGAACATTGTCATCTCATCGGTGGAAACAGAAGTCAGAAAAAGAATACCCAGTGAAGTTCCCGGAATGAGTAAATGGATACGTGAATGAATACATGCAGGGAAACAAAGAGTAGGATGAGTCATCTTCCCTGCTTTTGCAGATTCCCAGACTCTCAAGTGAGCATCAAGGACAGCCTGCCCAATCACAGCATTTATGGCAAAATAATGCTCAAATCCAATGTGAAAGAATTCATGCAAACAGCCACCGTTTCTGAAGACAGGAGCACGGTGGAGAGTACTGATGTCGTCATCTTCCCTACGAGATATACCTTCTCCTTTCCTTTCCTTGGAGATGCTGGGAATGTCACTGGTGACCAAATATCTCTGTTGCACAACAATTCCTAATTCATTTGGAAAAACCAGCTTTGGCTTTCATTGGCATAATCCAGCCAGTGGGAACCGTCATACTAACAACAGAACTCTATAGGTGCTATTTTTGAAGGGGAGAGAACATGGGCGCCTGGGTGGCTCAGTCAGTTAAAGCCTCTGCCTTCAGCTCGGGTCATGATCTCAGGGTCTGGGATCGAGACCAGCGCTGGGCTCTCTGCTCAGCAGGGAGCCTGCTTCCTCCTCTCTCTCTGCCTGCCTCTCTGCCTACTTGTCATCTCTCTCTGTGTCAAATAAATAAATAAGACCTTTTAAAAAAAATTAAAGGACTGGTCGATTATAATCAGTATTACTTTTAAATTTTTTCTTTTAAAATAATTCCATCTTCCAGCCAAATTTTATTTAGCTTAAAATAATAACAAGAACAAATTCTCTCTCTCTTTCTCTCTCTCTCTTTCTCTTTCTCTCTCTCTTTCTCCTTCCCTCCCTCCCTCTTTGAATTAGGCTTCATACTGGACATGCAGGGAGCCCAACACCGGGCTTTAACTCACAACCCTGAGATCAAGACCTGAGCTGAAATCAAGAGTTAGGCACTTAACTGAGCCACCCAGGCATCCCTTTTTCCTTCCTTTCTTTCTTCCTCTCCCTCTCTCTGCTCTTTCCTGCCTCCTCCCTCTCTCTCCCTGTCTTTTTTCCTTTTTGGGGAATTCAGAAAGGGTTGGAAAAGAAAAGTGGGAGGAATCCATTCATACCAATGTTACAAATGTGAAAGACTGCCCCATCCTTGTCCAGGCGCCCTGAGCTCTACCCACAGCACGGAAGTAGGCAGGATCAGCAGCCAGCACCAGGCTTCTAGCCGTGCTGTGAGTTCCATTTAAAATGTTTATCCAGAGACGCCTGGGTGGCTCAGTTGGTTAAGTGACTGCCTTCAGCTCAGGTCATGATCCTGGAGACCCGGGATCAAGTCCCACATCGGGCTTCCTGCTTGGCGGGAAGCCTGCTTCTCCCTCTCTCACTCCCCCTGCTTGTGTTCCCTCTCTGGCTGTGTTTCTCTCTGTCAAATAAGTAAAATCTTTTAAAAAAAAAATGTTTATCCAAATTTTTTCTGGGACAAAATTTCTCCTTGATTCTTTTTCTATCTATTCTATGGAACCAACAGTAATGGAGGAACCAGAGAAGGGAAAACATGCCTTTTTCACCAGTTCTAGTTAACTCCCATCTCTATTGCTAACAGAAAAGTCAGGTGCGCCTTTTCTTTCTAGAGGTCCTCTCTTAGGTTCCTTTCAATCAGCTTTGGAGAAGCTCAGCACCACTTTTTTTTTTTTTTAAACTTTCCCAAGGGATACTGTCTTTCCCTAGACCCTTCCTTATACCATGTATCCTTTCTTTAAAGATTTATTTATTTATTGGACAGAGAGGAAGAGAGAGAGCACATGCACAAGCAGGGGGAGGGGCAGTAGGAGAGGGAGAAACAGGCTCCCCCTGAACAGGGAGCCCTAAGTGGGGCTCCATCCCAGGGTCCCGGGATCATGGCCTGAGCCAAAGGCAGATGTTTAACTGACTGAGCCACCAAGGCACCTCCCCACCCCTGCCTCCCATTGCTATAAACTCTCATAGGACTAAACATGTGCCCTCCTTCAAGGACATGATGGCTGGCAGTGTCTGGACAAGAGAGGCTGTGGGGACAAGGTAGGGCTCTTCCTCAGCAGACAGTTGCTGAAAACAACATTTATGGGCTTAGGGAGGTGGGGTCAAAGGAAAGCAAAATCTCTGAGTCAGGTTTTAAACACAACTTGTAACATCAGAGAGGCAGCTTCCAGGACTGTTGGAAGGAAAGATTGGAAGCTCATTATTGCTTACTCTTATACTTTCTCTGTCTTGGTTTTAATGTTCAGGTATAATTTAATTATCCTCTAAGCCAAGAGAACATACTTTGTAATGTGGAAATAAGAGAAACAAAGCAGAAATTCACTTACGAAACAAGAATCTGAGGGCTTACTGTGCACTGGGAATTATTCTAGTCGGATGGGATAAAAGGGGAAATAAGAGGATTCCCACCCACAAAGATCTGCCAACTGACGGTAATTACATGTTTGCCGACAGAAGGAATGAATCTTTACACAAGCTAAGACCACAGGTGTGTCCCAGGAGAAATTTTGAAAGTGGTAGGAATCATTTGAATGTTCTAATAAGGAAAGGACCTAGATATTTTCTAGGTTCCTTTTGTCACCTTTGAGAGACTTCTACACAAGTCAGTGTTTAGCTTTAATAAAGAAGGAAAATAGGGACACCTGTCTGGTTCAGTTGGAAAAGCAGGTGACTTTTTATTTTATTTTATTTATTTATTTGACAGAGAGAAACACAGCGAGAGAGGGAACACAAGCAGGGGGAGTGAGAGAGGGAGAAGCAGGCTTCCCGCCGAGCAGGGAGCCCGACGCAGGGCTGGATCCCAGGACTCCAGGATCTTGGCCGGAGCCGAAGGCAGACGCTTAAGGACTGAGCCACCCAGGCGTTCCAGCAGGTGGCTCTTGATCTCAAGGTTGTGAGTTAAGACCCCACAATGGGTGCAGGATTACTTAAAAATAAAATATTTAAAATAAAATAAAGAGAGAAAATAGCGGAATTTCTGGGTGGCTCAGTCGTTTAAGCATCTGCCTTCAGCTCAGGTTATGATCCCAGGGTCCTGGGATCGAGCCCCACATTAGACTCCCTGCTCAATGGGGAGTCTGCCTCTTCCTCTCCCTCTCCCTCTGCCCCTGCCCCTTCCCCTTTCCCTGGCTTGTGCTCTCTCTCTCTCAAATAAATAAATAAAATCTTAAAAAGAATAAGGTGTAAAATAGTCTTAGGCCTTAGACTGGGGTAGAAAGAAAGCCAAATTCATCCTTCTGCAGCCAGATGCTCCAAAGAAACTCTTAGCTAATTGCAGAAAACAGTCAAGTAAATGTCCACTTCCTACCTAAAGATGTGCTGCGACCTACATAGGCTGTAGAAATGTCCCCAAGCTCTGGTCCGTCCTGACAGGCAGTTTGCAGCATCATTGAGAACACGAGACTCCGGCTGCATGACGGCTACTCCGGGACCACACGCCCAGGACAGACAAGCCATGGTGAGGAATCGGTGAAGGCAGGAGCCCAGGCAGAGAGCGGTGGGGAGAACTTGGGTGGTCACGACGGGGAGGACTCAAGACTTGTCCTGAAGGTAACACTTGTCTGTGCAAAAGGAAGGAGAGACCGAGCATCCCAGGATCAAGTGTGGACCCAGAAACTGTAAAGTCGTGAACAGTTTTGAGTCTCTCTGCACAGTCACTGAAAGCCACATGGACCGTGTTTAGCTATCTCAGAACCCTTGGCACAGGTTTCAGAAGGATGACATCAGCCACATGGACAATGTTGCTTCTCTGGCAGGAAGGAGACCCACTTTGCTCTCTCTCTTCATCCCTGATCTCAATCTGGCTTCAGAAGTTTTCCTTGGGTCATGCATCACACACCGGTACCACTGGCAGGGACTGGGGAGGTGGGATGGAGCCCAAAGAGCCAGCCTGACCCAGAGAGAGGATTCTCAAACCCATGAAGACCGCCGGCGGTCCGTGAGTACACTTGCCAGTCTGTTAGACCAACACGGTTCCAGTTTGTCTGAGCCAGTCTGGCCGTCTCCATGTTCCTGAACACCCCAATTAACATGACAGAATGGAGCAAAAGTGTCCCTCTACTTCCCAAGGCCAACCCCACTGCCTTTGGATGACTTCATTCGCCTCACCTAGCTTGCTCCCAAAGAGGAATTTACCCATCACAGGTCACTAAAAGAGGAGGTTTCACTAGTTGTCATTGTCTTCCTCCGTTGTGATGTAGTCAGGGCTCCCTACACACATGGCACTGTCCCCAGCAATGGCAATCCTCCCACACTGTTTGAGGATTGGTTAAAAGATAGGAATCTCATGGAATTCTATTTGATCAGTATCTCCATTCAGCAAGAACAACCGGGTCATGTTGGCTTAGACCAAATATCTCTACATATCTATTCCTAACAGAGAAGGATTTGAAAAATATCTGCTCCCCTTAGTGTATGGCAGGATTATTATATAGTTGTAATTGCCTGTTATTCAGCTAACATGTAAACAAATGAACATTCATTTATCTATCATGTGCTAGCCACTCTTCTAAGTGCTTTACATGTGTTGTTTCATAAATATCACAACAATACACACAGGGGAAGAATTCTTCATTTTTTTTTTATGGACGACATTAGCCCTGATTGCCTGGGGTTATATAACTCATAAACGGTGTTCAGCATTTGAACCTAACTGATACCAAAGTCAGTGTTCTTTACTGTATACCACGCTATCGTTCATTCATTTTCAATGGATATTTTTCAGGGGTTTATATACTGGAATATTTAAAACCCTACTAGCATGACATGTATTTTCTTCATTGCTGATTACTTGCTGAAGCAAGCAAATTGTTATACTGTACATAAGCAAAGATGTATTTTTCTAGCAGCACATAAATATTTATAACAGAATGACTTCTTGAAATTTCCTTTTCCATATAACTTATAAATTGCGTATTACAATGATGTGAAGCCAGAAACATTTTGAAATCAGGTTCTATTTCCTAAGATGAAAATGTTTGTCACCTCAGTCCATTTAGAACATTTGAATTTTAAAAATGTACATTTTAGGGGCACCTGGGTGGCTCAGTTGGTTAAGCGACTGCCTTCGGCTCAGATCATGATCCCGGAGACCCGGGATCAGGTCCCACATTGGGCTCCCTGCTCGTGTTCCCTCTCTGGCTGTGTTTCTCTCTGTCAAATAAATAAAATATTTTAAAAAATGTACATTTTAAAGAATCTTTGGTTAAAAGCCTTTCTTTGAATGATTAGTATGGTATATATATCATCAACTCCCAAATTCTGGCTTTCAGTAGAATCTGAGGTCATGATAGCGTAAAATGTACTTTTACATTATAAACTATTTGAAAAAGCATCTATAATTCTATCAATATCATTGTAAGATTCATCAGTGTTGTTCATCAAATACTCCTAGTTCTTTCTGTGATCACATAGTAGGAGTTAGCTTTTTTGCCTCTTTGAAGTTGGGCATGACAATATGACTTGCTTTAGCTGAATAAATGTAAGGAGAAGTCTGTATTTCACTGCCATATAGAATCTTTAGGAGATAGTACAAATCACGTCTTTCCTCTGGCAAGGTTTTGATAATTGAGGAAGCAGGTGTGAAGATGGAAACTTTCTCAGCCTGGATCCCTGAATGGTTACAATGAACACAGCCTGATCACATAGTATGAGCATCTATTCTGAGTCACTGATAGATAGGGATTGTTTGTTACTGTAGCATAACCTGGCTTATGCTGACTGATACCCAGCAGGGGCTTCCATTTCTTCATGTTCCCTTCACACTTTATGCACATAAACATACAAGGTTTTTTTTTTTTTTAACATGGCTATACTCATATTATACATATACTTTTCTCTGACACTTTTCAAAACATTTTGGAAACATTTTCTTATCTTTTCTGAACACCATGTTTGTCATCTTACTGGTTGTATAATAGTCTACTATATCAATATGCAATTACTTATTAACTGTTTTTTCTATTATTTAAATTGTTTCTGTGTTTTTCTATTTCAAGTAATGCAGCTAAAAATAACTTTGTACATGTAGCTTTTTTTCAAAATTATTTTCTTAGGATAAAGGGAAAAATTGTTCTTTGCATTCTAGTTTTAATAGTAAAGTATTTTGTAGTCAAACAAATAGTACACTTTTCTTTTTTTTTTTTAAAGATTTTATTTATTTATTTGGCAGAGAGAAACACAGCCAGAGAGGGAACACAAGCAGAGGGACTGAGAGAGGGAGAAGCAGGCCTCCTGCCGAGCAGGAAGCTGGATGTGGGGCTCCATCCCGGGTCTCCAGGATCATGACCTGAGCTGAAAGCAGTTGCTTAACCAACTGAGCCACCCAGGCGCCCCAGTACACTTTTCATTAAGTTGGTATAAGAATTTTAGTATTAATTGAGAAAAGATTGCCCTTTGTGTTGTCATTCTTTGAAATCACCATACTCATTGGTTCAAAAGATAATGTCCACAATATTATGAAGCCATGACCACAAAGATATCCTTCTGAGATAAAATCAGGTCACACTCTAAACCTTGCATCCTGATAAACTACTTGATCATAGCACTTTTTACTTACTATAAATGACTTAAAATTACACAAGTTTCTGCACTATATACAGCTGAATTGTTTCTGCTGTGACCAAATTAGCAATGTTTCATCCACATGTTCAACGAGGGAAGCACTATTTCTTTAGAATCTTTTATTGGTGGTAAACATGTTTATACTACATTAATCCTTAGGAAAACCAGACTGGTTCCCAGCCAAGAAACGAAAAACTCTGCTTTCCTCACTTTACATTGGTCACTTTGATGAATAAAGCAGTTTTATTTCTTTTAACGCACAGACTATCTATCTGAGAGTGTCTGCCACTTTTATATTCTCAGTATTTTATATTTATCTAACACTATTTTCTAAGGCACTCAAAATGCTTCTTAGATATTATCTCATAAATGCTCTAGAAAGATGAAGTCAGCACTTTACACAAGTATTTGAAACATTTAGAGCCACCATTTGTGAAATATTAAACACTGCCAACTTTCTTCCCTTGCTTTCCTCCTCCTCTTCCTCCCTTTCTCTTCCTCCCTCTTTATACCTTATTTTTCGTTTTCTCCTACCTTTTAGTGTCTAAGAGATAAAAACATCACACCCAACACCCTGACAATAAACATAAGGGCTGCACAAAGAGGTGGGGACCTTCTTTTCCGAATGTTCACTGATTAGGAGTGCCAGTTATAGGCTTGGCCGGCCGCTGGCATCACCCCTTGGACATTTGTACCTCGACTTCTCTCTGGGGGCATGACCTCTAGCTTAGAGACGAGTTGTCGAATATCCAGTGTCCTTGAATAATTCTGTGAGACCTTGGGTTGGTCACATGATCTTTCTAACACCAGATTCTTACCTGTAAAACAGAATTAGTCTCCCTGTTTTCCCCTTCTCAAAGAGAGCTGGAAAAATCAGATGAAAAATGGAGGCAAACGTGCTTTGAAATCATCTAGGTGCAGAGGGGAGTCATGATGGTGGAGGGGTGGGGGGAACCATTAAGTTTGTTTCGTCCTTCAAATGCAACTAGATAAGTTATCATTCTGAACACCCAAGAAAGCAACTGGAGGGCTGAAATCATCTAGGTGTGTTTATAACCACATCAATCTAATAAAATAAATGTGATTGTGTTAGCACATGTTTTACCACCACAGGAGAAATCGCAAGATTAAAACAAAAACAAAAGCTTATTTTTCCAAACAAACAAACAAGAAAATCTTAGGTTAGGTTATGTTCTACTGAGGGAGAAAATAACATGCAGGAGAAAAAATATTTGGAGAAATAGAAGACATTTTATGCTGACAGGTATTTTTCATAAACAGAAACTAGGTTCTTTAGAGGCCTAGTTCTAAACGAGCTTTCCGCCATCCAGCCCAGTTACTCCTGTAAACTGGGAGGCTCTGCATTTGCTGCCAGACAACCTGGATTAAAATCTGGGGTTACTCCTTTAGTGACCTTGAGAAAAATCACCCCATCCTTCAGAGTCTGCTTCACTGACAATAAGTGACAATAAGGATACCCTGTGGTATATATATTCCCAAGGATCGAGTGTCAAATTGTACCTTGAAAATAGTTTGTAAGTTAAAAAGCAAACCGGGGCACCTGGTTGGCTCAGTCGTTAAGCAGCTGCCGTCAGCTCAGGTCATAAACCCAGGGTCTTGGGATCCGCATCGGGTTCCCTGCTCGGCAGGAAGCCTGCTTCTCCATCACTCATCCCCCTGCTTGTGTTCCCTCTCTCACTGTGTTTCTGTCAAATAAATAAATAAAATCTTTTAAAAAATAATAAATAAATAAACAAACATAAGTAAATAAGAAGCAAACCATGCCCCTAATAGTATCCATCTCCACAAACTCAAAAAAAGTTTTTAAAAGGATGTCACTGGGCACCTGAGTGGCTCAGTCAGTTGAGCAGCTGACTCTTGATTTCCATTCAGGTCATGATCTCAGAGTCCTGGGATCGAGCCCTGCATCAGGCTATCCACTCATTCCCCCCCAAAGGAATAAGTAAATCTTTGAAAAAATAAAAATAAAATAGAAAGGGTATCAATAGCAAGTTGGGGTACCATTTCTAAGTCAAAAGGAGCTTGATCACCACTGGAAATTAGTAATAAGAGGAGAACAAGGCAAGGCCTGCAACACACAGCATTGTAATTATTATTTAATGTCTGTCCCCCGACTAGACTGGAGGGCTGCCTGCAGTGTGGACTGCACCGGGTTATTGCTATGTGCGAAGGACGACTGGATAGCACACACAGTCAGTGCCCAGGGAAGGTCTGCTGACCGGCTGACTGAGGGGCACCACTTGGAAACGCCAGTAGAGCACAGACTGGAGAATGTTAGAACGTGCCAACGAGAGTCCAAAACCTAAAGCCATGACAAAGCGGTCAGCGTTGTCTACACCACTGGCCTGAGAGGAAAGGAAGGCAGAGAGCAGGGACAAGTGTGAGAGCTGACCCATCCTCTCTCACACGTGCGGAGCTCTTCTGTACTTCACTTCTCAAGCTCTTCTCCTAGACAGGGTGACCCAGCCACACCGGCTCTTTGGACGCAGGTGCAGAGCGATAGGGACCCCCCCCTTCCTCCAGTTAGGGAAATGGAATTCTGTCTATGCGGTGAGAAAGCTCTATGAGGGAGAAGGCTGACTGACTCAGGCCCTTAAATATATAATTAGAGAAATAATCTCCTTGCAGATTGAGGGTGTTGCAAAGATTTATGTGTCAGAAGGGATAGGCAAAGTCTTAATCTGACGTCCTGCCATTCTGAGGTCCTCCCCTTGCGTCAGCCCTGAAGGGCACACACAGGCTTTTGGGGATTTCCTGGGATCCTCCCCAGACGCTATGCATGCTCTGGGCAATCTGCAGGTGGCCCCTGGGCAAACAGTTAAGAGTGCTTTAGCCAGCATCTTTTCTGTTCATCCACCTACAGGGCGGTCAAACTGGAAAGACAGGCAGACTCCGCCTCTAGCCAGCTAAGCCTTTTCGAAAACGTAGTCCCATCTTCTCAGTATTTTGGGGGCAGAAATAGGATGGGCCGTTTGCCATGATACCAACAATGTAGGGGCTCGACCAAAGCTTAGATATTAGAGAACAGTAAACTCAGTAACTCTCTTCTCAGAAGATCAGCTCCAGATTTCCTGTGAATTGTGCGGTCACTCAGCTGATGAGTGAAACCCCAGTTCGATCCCGCACCCCTGACCGCCCCCCCCCACCTGCTCCAATGCACAATCAGGGTTCTAGCCTCTGTTTGGACACATGGGACACCAGTGAGTACCGTGTTGCGATGTATGAGCTAGCTTTCCTCACTTGCTCTCCTAGCCCCTGTTCATGTTGGAAGGGCTGGGATCCTGTCCTGCTTAACCATATACCCCTGGTGGTCCGCCTAGGGTTTGGGCCCCAGAATCTGATAATCATTGTACGGAGAGCAGATGAATGAAAGAAGAAAAGTTTTAAACCTGGAGATAGTTCAGGAACAGAGAGTTTTAGAGAAGCAAAGAACGCTAAAGTAAGATTGTTATGGCTATTATTTAGTTCGACTTGTTAATTAGGCAGATAAGGACCAGAGACCAAGGAATCTCACTTATTCTTGCTGAGATAAGAAACCACTGGAAAGCTTTGAAACAAGTAATTTATGAGTTCACCCTTCTGGACACAAATGGACCCTATTTGCCTCTGGCCACAAACTGTAATAAAGGCGTTTCTCATGTTTTGATATGGGGAACTTGTTAAATGCAGGTTCTGGGGCAGTGGGGCAGGAATGGCCTGAGAATCTGAATTTCTAAGATGCACCAAGACAAGGTAGCTGTTGCTGGTTCTCAGTTCAACTCTAAGTAACAATGGATGAGGAGACCACCTCTCTTTTTTTAGTGTATTCATTGCATGACAATCTTAGAAGGCTCAAAAAGCATCAGCCTTATATTTGCCTGGTCTGTCTTTTCCCATACTTTTTCCTTCCAATCTTAAAGGAAGGTAAGGAAGTGGGATTTAGCTGTCGAGCTGTGGGCAGGAAACATGTCAAGTTCATGGAAGATCAGGGTTAGCTTTGAAAGTCAGAGTGGAGAGCTTTGGGGTAAGTATTCTGATTTAAGACCACCCAAAACTGGAATCTATATCAGAGAGGGGTTTGGGGTTAACACCAGGCCATAAATGGAGGAATCTTTTATTTTTATTCACATAGATGCAAAGGTTGACTTCTGGTGCCCCACCTGCCTGCCTCTCCAGAAGATTCTGGTAAATCATCAAGCACTGTTGTACACCCCTTTTCCAGGCACTGTGCAGACTTCCCTATGAGTGCAAACCTGATTCGGGGCTTGATCCCACAACCTATGAGATCACAGCCTGAGCTGAAACCAAGAGTCCAACGGTTGGCTGACTAAGTCACCTAGGTCCTCTATTCTGTTCTTAACCTCACACATGCATTCTTTCGTTTCAGTCATTGTATTTTTCATTTCTAGGAATACCATTTGGGCTCTTTCTTAAGCCTTCCAATTCTTTCCTCATGCTTACGTTATCCTTTACATTTTTTGAGTATACGCAGCCTTGTTAAAATAAGTGTTTTAATTTTTCCTTTTTATCACCTCTTTGATTTGATGGCCAATTTTTTTTTATATTTCTCCTGATTATGAATCATGTTTTCCTACTTCTTAGTTTTGCTCATTTTTTTGGTGTAGTAGACATTTGGATTTTATGCTTTAGGATACTAGATTTTAAGACATTTCTTTTTTTAATTTTTATTTATTTATTTGACAGAGAGAGAGATCACAAGTAGGCAGAGAGAGTGGAGGAAATAGGATCCCTGCTGAGCAGAGCCCGACATGGGCCTCGATCTCAGGACCCTGAGATCATGACCTGAGCTGAAGGCAGAGGCTTTTAACCCACTGACCCACCCAGGCGCCCTTAAGACATTTCTTTAACTAATCTTTCACTTTGTTCTATGTGCAGTTAAATCATGTAGGAGCAATTTAATTTTTTTAAAGTTTGCTTTTAAGTTTGATTAGCACTGCCCTCCCTACTAAGGTAATCTCATCCTAGGGAATCTACCCAAAACCTAATGTATTACAAGGGTCCCTCCACTCTAGCTGCTGGGATTGTGAACTATTCCAAGTCCTGCATGAACTCTGGAAATTTTTGGCTTATTGTTTTTTTCTTACATTTCCTTTTCCTCCAGTCCAATGGAGTTTCATCCCATGATTAATATTCACACAAAGACTCAAGAGGACACTTTGGCAGATCTTTGGGAGTTCTCTTTCGGCCCAACAGCCTCCTCTAACTTTCTTCCCACAAATTCTAGCTGCCTCACGTCTTGAACTCTTACCTCTATCTCCTTACCTCAGGGAGACCAGCAGATCCTCTTTGGTTCCCCTTCCTGTGCTGTGACCAGGGGATCCCCTTTACCCATAAGTGGGAACAACAGTGAGCATTGTTTCATCTGTTTCCTTTTTCAATGATCTTATACCCAATGTCTGAGAATAACTGTTTAATATACTTCCTCAGGCTTTCCAGTTATTTATGGTATAAGGGCAATCAATCCCCAAGGCATCTAATCCTTTGTGGATGACCGTAGAAATGTTATACTTTTGGTTCTATAATTTCCAGTAGACTATTTTAGACAATGTACTCCTCTGGTGAAACTTCTTATAAATAATATTATAAAATCCATTGTCTTTGTTTGCAAATATAAAATTATTGCTTGCAACATGTAAAAGATATTTACTGGTGCCTAGAACTCTTTTAATCCAAGTTATGTATATATGAGGTAAACATTTCACTACATCTTTAAATTATGTATTAACCACGAGCATTTGTTTAAATTATTAACACCTAACATTAAACTGTTCATGGATGCTACCTGAACACTGATGTCTGTATTTAAATCCTTCATAAGATTGCATTTCTTCCCAATTTGCTTGATATAGAGGTTACATTCTGTATATGTTCCTTACGGCATCCCATCATGTCAACTTACTTATTCATACTCTCATTAGCTAATTCATCAATTTACTCACGAGCTATTAATTCTTAATTTTTTCTTGAGTGTGCACTGTGTGTAACACTATTCTAGATCCCAGAGATGTGGGAATGAAAGATGGACCATTCCTACCCCAAAGCAGCTTCCTGTTTTGAGGAGAAGATAGTGCCTCAGAGAGATCAGCAATGGGAAGACAGAGAGTTGACAGCAACGGGTGTCTGGAGTAGGTGACACAAGAGCTGTGCCTGAAGGATGAGGCAAGCTTCCCTGGTGGTCACTTATTGCAGACAGAGGGAGCAACTTTGAACTTAAAGTAGAAGCACTGACTTTCATGGAGGAAGTGGAGAAAGACGTGTCTGGGCAGGTATACAGTGGTCCATTGTTCTGGTTGCTATGACCACGAAACAAATTACCACCAAACATAGAAGTTTCAAACATATATATATATTTTAAGTGTACAGATTCTGTGGGTCCAGAACTAAAAAAGAGAAGGCATAGGAAAAATGTCAGTCTCTGCTTCGTGATGCCTGAGGCTTCAACAGGAAAGACATGGCAGTTGGGGGCTAGAAATCCAGGGGGATCTTCACTCCATCTGGTGATTGAGGCTGTTGTCAGTTGTGATTTCTCCAAGCATCCCGGGCTTCTTCACAGTGTGGTGGCTTCAGAGCTGGACTTCTCACACGGAAGCTCAGGCCTCCAAAGTTTAGTCCCAGGGACTAACACAATTGCATCACTTTTTGTGACCTAGTTTCAGAAATCATGCATTCACTTTCATTGTATTTTATTAGCTATAAGTGAGTCACAGGCCCACCCAGATTCAAGGAGAAGAGGCATAGGTCCCACCCCTCAAGAGGAGAAATACCAAAGAATTTGTGGCCATTTATTTAAAACCAACACACAGGGCGCCTGGGTGGCTCAGTGGTTTAAGCCTCTGCCTTTGGCTCAGGTCATGATCTCAGGGTCCTGGGATGGAGCCCCACATCATGGTCTCTGCTTGGCAGGAAGCCTGCTTCTCCCTCTCTCACTCCCCCTGCTTATGTTCCCTCTCTAGCTGTGTTTCTCTCTGTCAAATGAATAAATAAAATCTTTTTAAAAAAAAATAAAAATAAAGGTGAAAACACAGTGAGAGAATGAATTCTGTGGTTTCTTTGCTGTTGGCAGACATCCTGAACCAAAGGGGAATGAAAATCAATCCGGTTTAAATTAAAAGACTGGTCTGGGCATCTGGGTGGCTCAGTGGGTTAAAGCCTCTGCCTTCGGCTCAGGTCATGATCTCAGGGTCCTGGGATAGAGGCCCACATCGGGCTCTCTGCTCAGCAGAGAGCCTGCTTCCTCCTCTCTCTCTGCCTGCCTCTCTGCCTACTTGTGATCTCTCTCTCTCTCTCTCTCTCTCTCTCTCTCTCTC
>PITA01015272.1:0-50709 GCA_004023965.1 Spilogale gracilis
AAAAGAATCATCTGCTATTAGTGCTAATATTGTCCTTTATTATTATAGTTGGTGCTTTCATTAGTGAATTCTACCTTCTTAATTAGCCCATGTTTCTCACTGCCCTCGAATCTATAGACTAATGTTCATCACCCACAGAATTACTGTGACCAATGGGCTTCTCTCTAATACTGTCTACCTGTTCCCCCCAGGTGAGTTTTACACTTACCAGGACTTATTTGTGTTGATTGCCAAAAGTATTTATGTCATCAATAATTTATTAATTTATTTAAAGGTTTTGTAAAATGTGTTTGAAAAATAACTGAAATAACTGACAAAAAAATTTAGAAGTAACAGAAAATGTTTTAAATATATTCAAAATAGATTTCCAGCTCAAGCTATCTTTTGCAATTAACTAATGAATATTACAATGACAGAATTCCCATTATATTAACATCATCATGAGGGCACTCAAAATCTGGATGAAGTAACATAACAACAGAAGAGGGTGGAACAGATGGAGGACATTAGAAACAAATGCAAATTTGTGTGCATGACCACCCTGAGTTTGCAAAACCCCAGTTTAAGAAAAATAAAGTTTGCTTGATTTTAATTATTCTCAAAGGTATTGTTGTTATTTTCCTTAGATACTTTTTTCATAGTTCATTGGTCTTAACAGTCACATTGCAAAAAAAGAAAAAAAATTTAAGTTTTTTTGTTAATAACATAGTAGGCAAAGATTTTAAAAAAATAGTTTCTTTGTTACACTTTCTCTTTTTTAAACCTAGGAAAATGTACTATGTTGTATTGTATTGTATTGTATTGTATTGTATTGTATTGTATTGTATTGTATGATATTGTATTTTAACCTGTCCTATTGGATTTTCTTACTCAGGATTCTTTACCTAAAGTTACAAGTGAAAACATACTTCAGGACTGATTCTGAGAGAGGAATAACCATGGCCTCTTCCTTGACAAGAGGGCAGGTGGATTGGAAAGGTGAAAGAACCCCCAGCCAATCTCATGTATGAAATTGTAATGTGTCGTCATCACACTTAAGATTTAAAACCATCTTCATTTTAGAGGCACCTGGGTGGCTCAGTCGTTAAGCATCTACCTTCAGCTCAGGCTCAGGTCATGATCCCGGAGTCCCAGGATCCAGCCCGGCATTGGGCTCCATGCTTGGTAGGAAGCCTGCTTCTCTCTCTCTCTCACTCCCCCTGCTTCTGTTCCCTCTCTAGCTGTGTTTCTGTCAAATAAATAAAAAAAATATTTAAGAATAAAATAAAATAAAACCATCTACATTTTAATTAGAGGTGAAAAATTACAATGGGTATTCAGGGACCTTCCTTTGAAGGGAGAGTTTAGTATATTCCCATCCACTCCCAAGGTGCTAGGTAATCTATAAAGACTGAGGCCTCGACTCAGACTAGGCCAACTGCCTAATGCATCTGAGGGCTGATAATACAAATAAGCTTCATGATAAACACACGGGGCCTAGCTTAATTTTTCAAACTGTATTTTGCATTTTGATGAGGAAAAAAAATCTGAAACTGAGGGCAAAGCAGAGAAAGCAATGGTGGTGTGCATGCTCCATTTTTCATCTTAAACAGCATGATTTACTTTAACCATTTCTGAAGTAACAAATCCTGTAACTGAAATTCAGGCTTGGATTGCCTTACAGGGTTGCAAAGGCAAGCTGATTTTTTATCCTAAAAAGTTATTTTGCTTAATTTGGTCTTGATAGCGCATGGAGGAAAGGTAAGATATCAGGTATGGATAAAATACACTCACTTCTCTATTTGAGGTTCCAGACTTGAATTTCATTGTATGTTCAAGAAAATCACATATATTTTTCACATACTTTGAAGTATTCCCTTGGGTGGCATAGACTTTTCCTTTTGCTCACTGTTTATAACAAGGAGTTTTTAGTGTTAAAGTAACAAGTTATATTCTGGGAAACACTACACCAAAATCAGAATCTCATTTGTACCATTTCTACCAATTACTGGTGGTGATGATGATTATCATTGTTAAAATAATAGTTAGTAAGATGTGAATAAAAACCACCTAAACTCCTGCCACTCTAGAATCTACCATGAACATTTTTACAATCCTTTCACAAAACCTCATAAATAGGATATTATATATACTATTATTTTATGGATAAGTTGGCTTTATTTTTTTGCTTACCTTCACAGAAATTATCTTCATTTGTTAGATGACCATTATTTATTGTTATATGTTCCCTCACATAATTTTCATATATGCATTTATGTATGCAGATAGATTAACATGTACACACATACATAATTTTTTCTTTGTTATTATTTATTCTATCAGAATGGAATCACCTACTTGCATCTTTCTTTTCTTGATAATAAAATGTAAAATTTTCTCTCAAGTCAACAGGTTGAAATTTAATTCATTTAAGTGACTGAATAATATCCCTTGGTAAGCATTTACCACAGTTTATTGAGTCTTTTTTTCTTTTATAACCTTCAGTTTGTTGGCAAAATATTGTCCCTAATGGAACTTTTTATTTTTAGGAAATAGATTTCCAGGAATGAATATCTAGGTTGAAGAGTATCTGTATATTAATTTTAACAAATGCTACAAGATTGCATTTCTTGTCCTAGTTTTCTCCTTAGCACTTATCATTATGTCTTCTGTCCTTATTGATTTTTTTCCTCCCCCTGGAAGAAACAATTCTATGAGAAGTAATGTTGTGTCCCTTGTTCACTGCTGTATTTTTAGTGCCTGCATGTGAAGTATACAATTAGCATTTGTTGAATGAATAAATAATTATTTTAGAACTGCGAAAACCATGATGATTAAATACCATTTTAAATGGAGGGCCTCTCCTTTGCTATAACAGTCAGAATGGCTAAAATTAACAAGTCAGGAAATGACAGATGTTGATGAGGATGCGGAGAAAGAGGAACCCTCCTACACTGTTGGTGGTAATGCAAGTTGGTGCAGCCACTCTGGAAAACAGTACGGAGATTCCTCAAAAACTTGAAAATGCACTACTATGACCCTATGCAATTGCACTACTGATTTTCTACCCTACAGATACAAATGTAGTGATCTGAAAGGGCATGTACACTCCAATGTTTATAGCAGCAATGTCCACAATAGCCAAACTATGAAAAGAGCCTAGATGTCCATCAAAAGATGAATGGATAAAGAATATGTGGTGTACACACACACACACACACACACACACACACACACACACACACACACACACAAATGGAATACTATGCAGCCATCAAAAATGAAACCTTGCCATTTGCAATGATGTGGATGGAACTAGAGGGTATTATGCAAAATGAAATATGTCAATCAGAGAAAGACAGTTATCACATGATTTCACTGATATGAGGAATTTGAGAAACAAGACAGAGGATCATAGGAGAGGGGAGGGAAGAATGAAATAAGATGAAACCAGAGATGGAGACAAACCATAAGAGACTCTTAATCTCAGGAAACAGACTGAGGGTTGCTGGAGAGGAGGGGGATGGGAGGGATAGGGTGGCTGGGTGATGGACATTGAGGAGGGTATGTGGTATGGTGACTGAGGTGAACTGTGTAACACTAATGATTCACAGAACTGTACCCCTGAAGCAAATAATACATTATATTTTAATTCTAAAAAAAGTGCATACTTCTCTTCTTCTTTGCTTAGAGCTTTTTGTTGTCATTGATGTAATAAGGAATGATGGATATCATGGAATAACTTTTCAGCATTAACTAACTAATTACATTTTTTCTTTTGAGTTTATTTATATATTGCATATTTCCTAATGCTGGGAATCATCCTTGTGTCCCTGCAAGAAATGTCATTGAAACATAGTATTTTAATATACTATTAGATTATATTTACTAATAACTTATGAAGAATAATTTCCCCTCAATACTTATAATTAAGGTTATTCTAAAGGCTTTGGTTTGTTTGATTTGGGGTTTCATTTTTGTTATATATTTAGATTAGACTTGTACTGCCTTAATAAAATGGCTTGACAAGCTAGCCATCTTTTTATAGCACCTAGAATATTTTAGGTATTGTTGGAAATATATATTTATTACCACCTCATAGAACTCACAGTGAAATCACCTGGACTTTGGCTGTATTAATGGTAGATCTTAAATCAACATTCCAGTCTCAGCTAAGGTAACTGTTCTATATGTTACTTATTTCTCTGAAGTAAATTTTGCTTATTTTTTGTTTCTAGAAAATTACTGACATTTCAAAAGTTTTCAAAGTTATTGCCATAGAATTGTATGTATCTCACTTCATAACTTTGGTTTTATATCCTTTTACATTCCAAATTACATTATGTCTAACATTTTTCTTTTTCTCTTTTTTCACAAAGAAGGCTAATTATCTGTTGAATTACTCTTTTCAAAGATGCACATTTAAATTTACACAGATTACAGACCTATGTGCATATGTGCATAAATTTATGATTCTAAATAAAATTTTTAATATCTAAAAATCAGCTCCTGAAGCCTAACCTGTATATTGAACACTGGATTTCTATATGTCCCTATGTATAGAGCCTATAGAAAGAACAAGAAGTCTGGGTCGTTAGAAGTTCAAAGGTATTTCATAGAGTTTATTTAGTGTGGGCAGAGCTGACGTTCATTCTTGGTTAAAGTACTTTAACATCTCTTGGCCAGCATTTACATTAAGGGGAGAGAAACATTTCCTATAGAGTATTATCTTTTATATATCCCAGACAAATTAATCTATTTCACAAACTCAACTTTATTATTCTTTTCTGCCAAGAATGCTAAAGAAGATGGGGCATAAATGACATAAATTCACCTAAAGCTGGGTAAAAACACTACAGGTGTTTTCTATACATAATCTCAAGAAAAATATCATGCTTCTAAATACCCAATTAAACGCAGAAGTAACACCACTCATTTCCATAAAAATTGTCATCTCATTGGAGGTGTGAGCCTTGATATGAAGGCTTCTAAGGTCACTGTGTCAACAACTTTAAGTGACAGGATTTACTAAACTTAATGCAGTGAATTACTTCCCATCTAGTTTTAATTTTGTCAAGAGATGAGTATATATGCCAAATGATGTATAGGGTTTATTCTAGAGTGGAAAAAGCAGCATTTAATTGACAGATAAAAGGTTATAGAAAAGGTAATTTCATTTTCCATCAGTAGAAGTAAGGTTTTATTGTTGAGAATTAAATTAACAGCACATGAAATTGGCTTTTCCTGAGTTCATATTTTTTGAGGAAAAAAAAAAAAAGAGGGGTGCACCCCCTAACCAAAGTAGAGCTATAAAGCTCCCACCAATGAACACAATTATTGGATTTTCTTTATTTATTAAAAATGGAAAACAATAAAACTCCTATAATTATATGTGTTTGTAGGGGTTTTTTTCTTAGGGTCTGGTTATTTTCTACTTCTGTAATACTAGGAGGTTCTGCCTGTGAATGCAGCCTGATTTCTTCTTTCCACTACTCATCACTCATCTTCAACTGTTTTTTGCAAGCTTTGCCCCTTCTTTGGCTGAAATATGTTGCTGATTATATGCTGTGGTTTACATCTTACTTATAGAGGGGGGTATCTCTTTGTCCTGCAAAGGCATATGAGAATATCAATGTGTGAATATTTCCATATAATAATTACCACCAATACAGCTAACTAGAAATTGAGGCAACATAACCCACGAGGAGCACTATACATAAAAAAAAAAAAACATGAAAATATATTGTGAAAAGTACTGGGGTTTTCTTTGTTTTGTTTTTTTTGTATATTCTACAAAAGCGTGTGTGCATATATATATATATACACATATACACACGTATTTATATACACAATATATGCATTACATATATACACTATATATACAATATATATGAATATATATATTCTGAATATATATTATAAATATATAAGTTTATGTATGCATGTATATAATTGGCTCATGTGACTATGATGCCTGAGAATTCTCAATATCTATAGTCAGTGAACTGCAAACTCAGGAAAGTCAATGGTGTACCCTAGTCCAAGTGAAGGCAAAGACTGATGTCCCAGCAACATCAGTCAGGCATAAGTTCCCTCCCTACTCAATCTTTCTGTCCTTATAGGGACCCGAATGATTGGATGAAGACCACCCATATTAGGAGGGGACAATCTGCTTTACTCTATCTACCATGTGAAAAGTTAATCTGATCCAAAAACACCTTCACAGGCACAACCAAAGTAATGTTTGGCCAAGTACCTGGTCACCTTATAGCCCAATCAAGGGAACACATAAAATTAACCATCACAAGCTCCATACCTAGTCACATCATAAAGTGTTAAAAGATAAAGTGTCAAAAACCAAATATAAAGAATTTTGAAATAATTCAAGAAAAGTGAAAGAAATTCTCAAGAAAATTACCAACTATTTACTCATCAGAAACCATAGAGATCAGAATTCAGTGGGAGGGCAAAAAATGCTTAAAGACATATTCAAAGTGCTGAAAAATGAATTGAATTGTATGTCATATAAAATAAAAACAATGTATGTCTACAAATATACATTGTCTACTAAAAAAACTCCATTCTTTCCCTTTCTGATGGCATTAGGCAAAAGCTAAGCAAACTCTGAAGTGTTAATAAGGGAAATGGGGATTTCCATCTAGAAGTATATATATCTCATCTTTACACATCATAAAGCCAACAACATATTCATTTTATTATAATATGTCCATTTGCTTTGATCATACTAGATCCTTATAGAGCAAATAACTTAGATCCAGAATTGCACTGTCTTTATTTGCTTAAGCTAGATCATGACAGGCAAGTAAACTATTCTTTAGCTTTATTCTATATTCCTATTTTGGTGAAATAGTATCAAAGTTGAGTCTTAGACCTTTTTAAAAATTCATGAAGAGTTACTTTATACTATGTTAATTGAATTTTTTTCAATTATGATTTCTATTCCTCTTTGATTTAGCATAGTGATTCTTACATTCATGTCAGTTACAAAGTTATCTACCCCCAGTCCCTAGCCTAGTTCTCATCTTCAAAGTTAGATTAGAAGTAGAATGGATATTCTTTAAGATGCATTCTCAAATTTACACAGATCATCAAAGTGTCTTATTTTTTTCTATTTTATTTCATTAACTCATCAAACTCACCTTTACTCTATTCACATTTTCTGAATAGAAATTTAGCATTATGCTCCACTATGCTAAGAGAAATATTATTTAAAGTATAATAAACTCTCATCCTTCAGAGTTGGTGTCTGTTCTTAGATTTGTTATTCCATAGTGAATTGATCCTTCTAGTCTGCACATTTTCCCTATAGGCATTATATTCACATTCATTCCCTTCCAATAACTAGGTTCAGATACTGACATAAAATAAGAGCTGTGGGTCTATCCTTATGGAAGTTATAGTCTAATTAGGGAGAAAACAACCAGTAAACTCAGACAAGTGAGTGTTGATAAGCACAAAGGAAAACAACAGGATGCTGTGAGGCATAGTAATGAATAACTCACTTACTATTAAGTAAAAGGGAAAGTCCTCTAGAGATAAAAACAAGCTGAGATTTGAAAGATAAGAAAGATCCAATTAGGCAAGCAATGAAGGATGCTAGGATTGGCTACCGTGACATAGGACTTCAAAGTTTACTAATATAAGCTTCAACCATCTGTATGTTATTTAAAGTCCAGACTAAGTGCTGATTTGCTTTAGAACTTATGGATCAGGATTTCACAGCTGGATGTATCACTGGCAGGAAACATGGGTTCCCTGGTGCCAGTGAGGAAGTGAGAAGGGACATCTTTAACATGCTCTTTAAGAAAATGAGTCCTCAGAAATAAAAATCAAAACCACAATGGGATACCACTTCACAACAGTCAGAATGGCTAAAATTAACAAGTCAGGAAATGACAGATGTTGATGAGGATGCGGAGAAAGAGGAACCCTCCTACACTGTTGGTGCTTTTTTTTAAAAAAGATTATTTATTATTTATTTATTTATTTATTTATTTATTTATTTATTTGACAGAGAGAAACACAGCCAGAGAGGGAACACAAGCAGGGGAGTGAGAGAGGGAGAAGCAGGTTTCCTGCTGAGCAGGGAGCCTGATGCAGGGTTTGATCCCAGGACTTTGGGATCATGACCCAAGCTAAAGGCAGATGAATGCAAGCTGGTGCAGCCACTCTGGAAAACAGTACAGAGTTTCCTCAAAAAGTTGGAAATAGAGCTACCCTATGACCCAGCAGTTGCACTACTGGTTTTCTACTTTAAAGATACAAATGTAGTGATCTGAAAGGGCATATACACTCCAATGTTTATAGCAGCAATGTCCGCAATAGCCAAACTGGAAAGGGCCTAGATGTCCATCAAAAGATGAATGGATAAAGAAGATGTGGTATGTATGTATATATATGTACACACACACACACACACACACACACACACACACACACACACACACAATGGAATACTATGCAGCCATTCAAAAGTGAAATCTTGCCATTTGCAATGATGTGGATGGAACTAGAGGGTATTATGCTAAGTGAAATACATCAATCAGAGAAAGATTGTTATCATATGATCTCCCTGATATGAGGAATTTGAGAAACAAGACAGAGGATCATAAGGGAAGGGAGGGAAGAATGAAACAAGATGGAACCAGAGATGAAAACAAACCATAAGAGACTCTTAATCTCAGGAAACAAACTGAGGGTTGCTGGAGAGGAGGGAGATGGGAGGGGTGGGGTGACTGGGTGATGGACATTAAGGAGGGTCTGTGGTATGGTGAGTGCTGTGAATTGTGTAAGAGTGATGAATCACAGGGGCACCTGGGTGGCTCAGTTGGTTGGGCGACTGCCTTCGGCTCAGGTCATGATCCTGGAGACCGGGGATTGAGTCCCACATCGGGCTCCCTGCTCAGCGGGAAGCCTGCTTCTCCCTCTCTCACTCCCCCTGCTTGTGTTCCCCCTTTGGCTGTGTTTCTCTCTGTCAAATAAATAAAATCTTAAAAAAAAAAAAAAAAAAAAAAAAAAAAAAAAAAAAAAAAAAGAGATGGGGTCCCAAAACATCCAGCTTTGAAAGCCAGAGAAACTTGCAACTGGGAGATCCACCAGGCATTAGAAACAATTCTTAAAGTTCTCATGTGGACCCACTGTGGCTATCCTCAGGGCACAGCACAGAGGAAGCTGAAACTCACCCAGTCTTTTGTGAAAAAGGGCTATTTACTTCTCTTAAAAGCTTTAGTCTGAGGGGCAAGGATCTCACTTAACACAAATATAGGGGCCAAATGAAATATTCTCCAGATATTGCATAGATCAGTCTATGCCATCTTTGCACTCTCCCTCTGCTTTACTCTGGGTTACCAGCATCCCAGAATGGAACTTGTACATACATCTGGGGTCCTGGTTTTTGCAGCTGCCTCTCAAGGGATACCCCATGATCTCCTGGTTCTGGTAAACATCAAACCTATGTTTATGGGTCCACAGGACTGTAAAAATGGGGGGGTTCTTAATTAGCTACTCCCCATTCCACTGGGACACAATATAGAGGCAGCAGACAGAAACACTTAGTCTTTCCATAAAAAGAAAGCTATCAGCTTATTTTCATAGTTATGACCTGAGAGGCAGGTTTCTTTTTTTCTTTCTTTTTTTTTTTTTTTAAACTTGTGTTTTTGTTTTTATTTATTTATTTATTTATTTATTTATTTTTTTAAAGATTTTATTTATTTGACAGAGAGAAACAGAGCCAGAGAGGGAACACAAGCAGGGGGAGTGAGAGAGGGAGAAGCAGGCCTTCCCGCCGAGCAGGAAGCCCAATGTGGGACTCGATCCCAGGTCTCCGGGATCATGACCTGAGCCGAAGGCAGTCGCCCAACCAACTGAGCCACCCAGGCGTCCCGAGAGGCAGGTTTCTAATTGAAAACAGAACTAAGAGATGACTCCAATCTTCTCCAAAGACTGGGGAGGCTGCTGGGGAGCCATCTTCATGCTCTCCCTTTGTCCCACCCTAGTGTCTCTGAGAAAGTAACTTGTGTGTGTTTGCCCTAGTTTTTAATGGCTATCACCTACAGGATATCCCTTAGCCTGACTCTGATGGTCAGTGGATTTGTATTCACAGGTCTGGCAAGTTGATCCAAATGAAGAAACAGTTCTTAATTGTCAGTCACCCTAGGGTTGAGTACAGTGGGAGTAGACAGAAATGCCTATCTCCCAGTTTTCCCCTGGAAGAAGTATATTTGCGTACCTCATTATATTTTTTTATCTGCATACTATAAAACTTGCTGCCTGACATTCTGCTTTCCAATAAGCCTGAATCTGGGTGCTAAAGAAGATAATCCCTATTAAGAGTACTGACAAGTCTTGGCACATCCTTTATTACTGGGGCTAGTAAGAACAAAGTAGGTTTTTTGGAAAATTACACAGGTTTGAGACAACCAAGAACTAAGATAGGGTTAAACAGTAAGTTTCATTTTTCACCTGAGGCCTCTCTTCAAGACTGGGAGAGGTGGCTGCTTTATCTTGTTAGATAGAAACCAACAAGAGTGTCAAGGAAAATAAAGTAGCAGAGGAATAATGTTCCAAATGAAAGAGCAAGATAAAGCCTGAGAAGAAAAAGATCTTAATGAAATGGAGATAAGTGATTTACCTGATAGAGTTCAAAATAATGGCCAAAAATATGCTTACCACGCTCAGGAGAACAATACATGAACAAAGTTAGAATTTCAACAGAGACCCAAAGTACCAAATAGAAACAATAGAGGTGAAGAACATAATAATGAACTGAAAACCTAACAGATAGGTTCAACAACAGGCTAGATAAGGTAGAATATAAAATCCACAAGTAGAACACAGAAGAATGGGATTTGTCCAGTCAGAGAAGAAGAAAAAAAAAAAAAGGAAAAAAACAAGACAGTTTAAGGTGCTTATTGGACATCAAGTAGGCCAACATTCTCATGATAGGGATTCCAAAAGGTAGAAAGAAAGAGAAAGGGGCACCAAATTTATTTGAAGAAATAACAGCTGAAAAATTCCCAAACCTGGAGAAAGAAATAGATATTCAGTTTCAGAAAACAGGGAGTTCCACAAAAGATGAACCCAAAGAGATTCCCACCAAGATACATTAAAATTAAATTGTAAAAATTTAAAGATGAAAAAATCTTGAAAATAACAAGAGCAAAACAACTTGTTACATATAAGGGAAGCGCCATCAGGCTATCAGCATATTTTTCAGTAGAAATTTTGTAGGCCAAAAGAAAGCGGCACAATATATTCAAAGTGTTGAAAGAGGAAAAAAAAGTCAAAAAAGAATACTCCAGGGGCGCCTGGGTGGCTCAGTTGGTTAAGCGACTGCCTTTGGCTCAGGTCATGATCCCGGAGACATGGGATCGAATCCCACATTGGGCTTCCTGCTTGGTGGGAAGCCTGCTTCTCCCTCTCTCACTCCCCCTGCTTGTGTTCCCTCTTTGGCTGTGTTTCTCTCTGTCAAATAAATAAAATCTAAAAAAAAAAAAAAAAAAAGAATACTCCACCTGGCAAAGTTGTCGTTCAGAATTGGAGAGATAAAGAATACTCCAGACAAGCAAGATCTTAAGGAGTTCATCACCATTCAACCAGTCAAAACAAAACAAAAAGTTAAAAAGATTTCTTTAGGTTGAAACAAAAAGGCACTAATTAATAATAAAACCATATGAAATTATTTATATCTCTGATAAAGATGAATATATAATAAAATTCAGAATTATCTAATGTTGTAAAGGTGGTGGTTAATTACAAATCTAGAATGACAAATAAAAGACAAAAGTAGTAAAAATAACTCTAAATAAAATAGTTTGTTAATGGATATGTAAGACAAAAACATAAATTGTGAACCAAAAACATAAAACCTGAAAGTGACTGTAATAATTTAGAGATTTAGAATGCATTCAAAATTAAGTTATCACTTTAATATAGACTCATACTTTTATGTGAGCCTCATGGTACCCACAAAGCAAAAACCTATAGTAGATACACAAAAGCTAAAGGAGAAAGGAATCTAAGCATACCACTATAGAAAATCGTCTAATTACCAAAAGAGACAATAAAAGAAGAAAGGAACAAAGGATGGCAAAATATACAGAAAACAGTTAACAGAATATCAGTAAGTCCTTACGTAGCAATAATTAATGTGAACAAACTAAATTCTCCAATCAAAAAATATAGAGTGGCTAAATGGGGGAAGGAAGGAAGGAAGGAAGGAAGGAAGGGAAAAGAAGAAAAGAAAAAAGAAAAGAAAAGAAAAGAAAAGAAAAGAAAGAAAAGAGAGAAAGAAAGAAAGAAAGAGAGAAAGAAAGAGAAAGAAAGAAAGAAAGAAAGAAAGAGAAAGAAAGAAAGAGAAAGAAAGAAAGAAAAAGAAAGAAAGAAAGAAAGAAAGAAAGAAAGAAAGAAAGAAAGAAAGAAAGAAAGAAAGAAAGAGAAAGACAGACTCATTTATATGGTGCCTCCAAGAGATTCACTTCAAATGTAAATACACACACACTGAAAGTGAAGGGATGGAATAAATATTCCATACAAATGGAAATCAAAAGAAAGTCACTATAGCCACACTTCTATCAGAAAAAAATAGGCTTTAAAACAAAGACTGTAATAAGAGACAAGGAAGAACATCACATAATGATAAAGAGGTCAAACAAACAAGAGGATATATAATATTTGCAAATATTTATGCGCCAATTTAGAAGAACCTAAATATATAAGGCCAATATTACAGACCTAAAGGGAGAAATAGAAACCAATACAATAATACTAGGGGATTTTAATACTCACTTTCAACAGATAAATCATTCAGGCAGAAAATCCATAAAGAAACATTAGCCTTAAATAACATGTTAGACCAGAAAAACTTCATAGACCATTATAAAACATTCCACCCAAAAGCAACAGAATACACATTCCTCTCAAGAGCACATGAACAATATCCAGATATATTATATGTTAGGTCGCAAAACAAGTCTTAATAAATATAAGAATACTGAGATTATATTAAGCATTTTTTTCAACAACAGTGGTATGAAATTAGAAATCAATTACAAAAAGAAAAGTGGAAAATTCATAGATACATGGAGATTAAATATCACGATACAAACAACTAATGGGTCAAAAACGACATCAAAAGATACATTAAAAAACACTTTGATACAAAATGAGAATAGAAATATAACATACAGAAACTTATAGGATGCAGCAAACCCATTTTTAAGAGGGAAGTTTGTAGTGATAAATGCTTACAATCAACAAATAAAAAGATCTCAAGTAGGTTAACTTTACACTCAAAAAAAAAAAAGAAGAGAAGAGCAAATGAAGCCTAAAATTAGTAAAAGGAATAAAAGTAATTCCAGAATGGGAAAAAAAATGAAATGCAGTCTAAATAGACAATAGAATAGGTGAAGCTAAGCTGGTGTTTTGAAAAGGTAAACAAAATAAATAATTGCTTGGCCAGACTCACCGAGAGAGAGAGAGAGAGAGAGAGAGAGAGAGAGAGAGAGAGAGAGAAGACTCAAAATCAGAAATAAAAGAGGAGATATTATTGATGCCATAGAAATACAAAGGATAAAGGACTATTATGTAAAATTATATGCCAGTAAATTTGATTACCTAGAAGAAATGGATATAAACATAGATGCAAAAAATCCTTAACAAAATATTACCAAACCAAATTTGAAAATACATTAAAGGATTATGTACCATGATTGAGTAGGATTTATTCCAGAGATACAAGGATGGTTCAAAATGTGTAAATCAACCAGTGATACACCACAATTATAGAATGAAGGATAAAAATATATTATATCAATAGATACAGAGAAAACATTTGTCAAAGTCCAACATCCATTTAAAATAAATACTCTTTATATAAAGTGAATATAGAGGGAAAGTACCTCAACATAACAAAGGTCATATGTGATAAGCTAAGAGTTAACATACTCAGTGGTGAAAAGTTGGAAGCTTTTCCTCTAAAATCAAGATTAAAGCAAGGATGTCCACTCTCATCAATTTTATTCAATTTAGTATTAGAAACCCTAGCCAGAGGAATTAGTTGAGAAAAAGAAAGAAATGCCATCCAAATTGGAAAAGAATGAAAAATGTTTCTATTTGCAGGTGATATATTATATGCAGAAAACTCTAAAGCCTTGACCAAAAAATTGTTTGAACTAATAAATTCAGTAAATGTGCAGGACAGGAAATCCATATAAAAAATCAGTTTTGTTTCTATATACTAGTAAGTATCAGAAAGAGAAATTAAGAAAATAATAATACCCTTTACAATTGTATCAAAAAGAAGAAAATACCTAAGAATAAATTTAACCAAGGAGGTGACTACCTCTATACTAGAAACTATAGTACATTGAAAAAAAAACAAAAAACAAATAAGTGGAAAAATACTTATGGATGGGAAAAATTAAAATTGTTAAAATGTCCATAGTATTCAAAGAAATAAGCAGATTCAATGTAACCCTTGCCAAAATTTCAATGACATTTTTCACAGAAATAGAACAAATAATTCTAAAGTTTGTTTGGAACCATAAGAGACCCAGAATAATCAAATAAATATTGAGAAAGATGCTGGAGGCATCATGTTTCTTGATTTAAATCATGTTACAAAGCTGTACTAATCAAAATGGTATAGTACTGATATAAAAACAGACACAGAGATCAATGGAACACAATAGAAAGCCCAGAAATAAATCATGTGTATACAATTAAATAATTTATGACCAAAAAAAGCCAAGAATGTGCAATGGGGAAAGAATGAATTCTTCAATAAATGACATTGGGAAAACTAGACAGACACATGCAAGAACTGAAACCAGACCACTATCTAGCACCATATTCAAAAATGAAAATGGATTAAACACATAAGTGTTTACTGCCTCTGATAGGCAGTAAGGTTCTTGACATCAGTCCTGACAATGATTTTTTTGAGATTTGAGACCAAAAGCAAAGGTGACAAAAGAAAAAATAAACAAGTGGGAGTACATCACACTACAAAAGTTTCTGAATAGCAAAGGAATGATTAACAAAAGGCAACCTACTGAATGGGAGAAAATATTTGCAAATCATATATCTGATGAAGGGTTAATATCCAAAATATATAAAGAACTCATACAACTTAGTAGCAAAAAAAAAAAAAATAATAATTAAAAAATGGGCAGAGGATCTGAATAGACATTTTTCCAAAGGAGATATACAAACGGCCAACAGGTAGGTGAAAAGGTACTCAACATCACAAATCATCAGGGAAATGCAAATGAAAACCACAATGAGATATTATCTCATACTTGTTAGAATTACTGTTGTCAAAAAGATAAGAAATAACAAGTGTTGGTGAGGATGTGGAGAAAAGGGAATCCTTACACAGTTAGTAGGTGTAGTCGTAATGGGAAAGAGTATGGAGGTTCCTCAAAAAATTAAAAATAGAACTACTATATGATCCAGCAATTCTACTTCTGAGCATTTATCCAAAGGAAACAAAATCACTCTCACAAATTTTTCTGCAACCCATGTTTATTACAGCATTATTTACAATAGCCAAGACAGAAACAACTAAAGTGTGCTGGATGGATGAATGGTTAAAGAAATATATATTCTATCATATATATGTATACAGATGTATATCATATATATGTGCACATACACACACATATATGTGTACATATATATGCATGCATATATATATTTGATAGAATATTGTATAACTCTAAAAGAAGGAACGTAATGTAAGCATAGGGGCTACCATTATTAATACTATATTGTACATTGAAAGTTGTTAAGAGAATAGATTTTTAAATTTGATTAAAAAATAATTTTTAACTATGTGTCATGATGTTAATTATACTTACTGTGGGGATCATTTCACAATATACTATACCTATATTGAATCATTATATTGTACACCTGAAACTAATATAATGCTAAATGTCAATTATTTCTCAGTAAAGTTGATTTTTTTAAAAAGATTTTTATTTATTTATTTGACAGAGAGATCACAAGTAGGCGGAGAGGCAGGCAGAGAGAGAGGAGGAAGCAGGCTCCCTGCTGAGCAGAGAGCCTGACATAGGCCTTGATCCCAGGACCCTGAGATCATGTCCTGAGCCTAAAGCAAAGGCTTTAACCCACTGAGCCACCCAGGCACCCAAGTTGATTTTTTAAAAAATGAATTTAATAGATAAAAATTGTAGAAAAACTCATAGAATGTAACATCCACAAGAATATGTATGTTTATAACTACACGTGAGATATGGTGTGATTTATTTTCTTCTGTTTTGATTATCTACATTTTCTTTTTTTGATTATCTACATTTTCTACAATAAAATAGATTCCTTTTTTATCAGAAAAAATCTATTATTTTTAAATTAAGTTTCTAATGTAATTTCCATTAACAAGTAAAATGGCACCACCAAATATAAGGTCACGATGCTTTCAAATTTTGCTTTCCAAGTTTTGACTGAAGGTTTTAAGTGCTAGAGATGCAAACTTCTAGAGTGACACTAGGAATATTTTTCCAAAAAAAAAAAAAAAAAAAGAATATTTTTCCTATATTTCCAATTCCTGAGTCATATTTATAGCTTAAATATTTACTTGCAGTATTTAATAACTAGATATATGAAATAAGCCTTATTCAGGAAAGTGTTTATTAAGGCCTTACAAAATATATACAGGATGCAGATTTCATATGGAAACAGATTTGGAAACAAAAATTATTGCGCATTGTTTTCTTTTATCTCTGTGATGTTTCCTCAGGTGGTATCTATGTTGGTTTTATCATTATAAGATCATAATATCTGTAAAAATATTTATACCTCTAATGCTAGTTTCACTGGTGATTTTTCTCAGTATTATCCCATTCAAAGTGAGTTCAGAGATTATTCAGGGGAACTGCATTTCCCAGAAGGACATTCACATTTGAAGGTTCATTGCTATTATTATTTTTTTATTTTTTTATTTATTTAAGATTTTATTTATTTATTTGAGAGAGTGAGAGAGAGTAAAAGAGATCATGAGAGGGGAGAAGGTCAGAGGGAGAAGCAGACTTCCTGCGGAGCTGGGAGCCTGATGTGGACTGGTTCCAGAGATTCTAGGATCATGACCTGAGCTGCAGGCAGTGACTTAACCAACTGAGCCTCCTTTGTGCCCCTGATTGCTATTAATTCTATCTAAAAAAATATAACAGTTCCATGACTTGAAGACATTTTCAGAAACATTTGCATACAGCACACGTAGGGGGCTCAGTTGGTTAAGAGACTGCCTTCGGTTCAGGTTATGATCCTGGAATCCACTTATCCAGCTGCATTGGGCTCCCTGCTCGGCAGGAAGCCTACTTCCCCCTTTCACTCGCCCTGCTTCTGTTCCCTCTCTAGCTGTATTTCTCTCTGTCAAATAAATAAAATCTTAAAACAAACAAACAAACAAAAGAAACATTTGCATATGATCCAGCAATTTTCTCCCACTAACTCTATGAAATGCTGCAAATGGTCCCTACTCTTTACCTGAATGTTTAGACTGAAGGGTAGACAAACTCTCTTCCAAATACCTTTTCACAGAAGGAGAAAATCTTCCAGATGAGGAACTGCAGGTAACATAATGTTTATTTTCTCTTAATCCAAAATTTCTCTGGTATATTACTACAGCATTTTTATTATTACTTTTACCATTGTTTGATGGCTATTAAATAAATAAGATTTATACAACAATTTCTAAAGATGACAATGGAAACCAACAAATTCAGGTGCTCCAAATTCTGCACGTGTATAATATCCTTTAAAACTTATAGCAACCCCTGAAGGAGGCTGAGGAAATAGTGTCTCATTTACTGCTGAGGAAATGTCAACTTACCCAAGATGAGTCACAGTGAGAAAGTGGGAAGATGAAATTGCAAATGCATAGGTGATCTTTCCTCCATTATTTTACATCTGTTGGCCTATCTATCTGAAAAATCAGTCTCCTCTAAAAATAGAAATTATCTTCTTCATTAGTGTTCAGAAATCCCTAAGGGATTATTTTTGCTTTAGTTGCAGAAAGTTGGAGGGAACATCCTTGAAAGCAGAGAGAGAAAGATAGGGAGGGACTAGCACATTGAAATTCTTTGCTGGCACTTTTCAATCTATTTAGAGTTGCTTTTCCCCTTGAACTGTCTGGCAAATTGTTGATTTTATTGTCATTGATATTTGTTTCATTTTCCCCTCTGATTCTTGTTGTAAACTGCATATGAAATAAGAAACAAGCAAACAAATAGCTTTGGTAGATGGTCTATTCTTTAGTCAAAATGATTCATACCAGAAAATTCTGAATGAGTCCATGGTTTTAATCAGTGATGAACTGACATTCATGTTTAATTCTAACTTGCTTATTTTCTCATTTGTGTTTTATTCACATTGGGGCTTGATAAGGTGGGAACCCTTTTTGGAAGTGTGGATTTTTCTTACTGATAGGATTTCAGACATAGAAGAGGATTACTAGGTTGAAGCAGATGGATGCTGAAGCTGAATTATAAAGGAACCAATGACATTTTGAGGGTTGCTTATTTTGCAACTAGAGAAAAGAGAACATACCTGATGCTGGTATAAATTATTTTAATTGTTTATATTTTTTTAGTGAAGGGACATATTTTTTAATGTTGCAATTGATTAAATACAGAGTCATATCATTAGACTATTAAATTTTTCATGATTGGATGTGCTATTAAAAATCATGGACCAAATCATCAAATTCCATCTTGATAACTTTTCATGAAGTTTTCTTGCTAGGGCCTATGAATCTTGGATAAGCAATTAAAACAGTTAACATAAGCAGGGAATACCTGGGAAAGTATTAAAATATAACATTCAATTTTAGATCTGAAATGAACTTTGAAAAATGTCATGGTTCAACATGGTATCTTTTCATAAGAGGAGAAGCTCAGAAAGCTCAAGTGACTTATTGAGGTCAGAGAAATCATTTGTGGAATGGGTGGGAATAAAGCCCTCCTCACTGTATTTTATGTGTAGAGCTTCCTGCCACTTCCTTGAAATGACTAGCATTCTCATCTCATTTCATGTAGGTATAAACTTCTGGGCATGACATTTTATCTTGTTACAGTGACCCAAAAAAGAGCTTAAATAATTCTGTGTTTCACTCTAGTATTCACTAGCTGTATGACCTGGAACATCTACCTTAACAATTCTGTACTTCTGTTTCCTCATTATTGGTATCCATGATTATTAGGCTCTACCTCATAGGATTTTGGTGAAAATTAATGACAGAGTTCCCCAAAACAACTTGGCATATCAACTGGCATTGAACTTGCTGTTGTTTATTGTTTTTATTATTAATAATTATTATTTTCAGACTGATAGAGGAATATCATGATGAGGAATTATCCATAAGAAAAAATATATGTAAAGGAAAGTAATTCTGTCCAGCTTTGAAAAAGTCCATAATTTTGAATTTATATGATTAAAACAATCTCCATGGATGAATGCCTAAGGACAGACAAAAAGTAGAAACAACCGCAGTGTCCATCAGTTGATATATGGACGAATGTGTTATATACATAGAGTGATATGTTATTGAACCTTAAATACATTAAACTTGAATAAAACTTGAAGATCTTATGTTAAGTAAAATAAGTCAATCATAAAAGGGCAAATTCTTTTTGTCCTCCGCTATTTGGAGCCATCAAATTTATAGAGACAGAAAGTAAAGTGGTGGTTTCTGGATGATGGAAGGAGGGGAAAATGGGAAATTGTTTACCTATTATGGAATTTCAGTTTGAAAAGATAAAAAAGTTCTGGAGATGGATAATGGTGACGGTTCTCCTACAGTGTGAATGAACTTAATACCACTGAATAGTATATTTTAAAATGCTTAAAATGGTAAACTTTATGTTTATCACCATTAAAACAAAGAAAAGAACAAGAAAAGGGGGTTTCATTGAAGTGAACAAATTTGAAGGTCTGTATCATAAGGATCTTCATAGATAACTGACTAAAGGGCTACAGTATGCAGTAGCAGCATAATGGGTAAATAAGGAAAATGTGTATTCTTCACAACAACATATTGGTTATTATTATGATTATTTGGGCACAGAACAGAAGTAGAAGTGGTTATCGTCCAGAAATGCTAGGGCTTCCCATATTTTCCAAGCCAAGAACAAGGAAAAAGTTGGCCAGATCAGTGGTCAACCACTTAACTAAACAACAACAACAACGACAACAACAAAAACCCACAGAATTTGAAAAAGCAGAATAATTATGGCCATTTATTTTTATTCAGATATTGAACAAAAAGAAGACTTAAAAAAACTCTTTTAAAAGTTTTCTATGTATCAGGATTACTTTGGTGGTTACTTTATATAATCCCACGCCTAAGATATAGTCAAGAATGTTCAGTGTTCTCAGGAATGAAACAGCAAATATTCACCCCCAAATTTCTACCTTTATAATCTAATACATAGGCTCAAAATCTACCATTACAACTTGAAATGTGTTATGTGTGTGTATGTGTGTGTGCACACGTGCATGTATAGCATTAACTTCTAAAAGGACAACACTATAATTTCTTATGAATGTATTTATAAGTGGGAGTCACCACTTATAGGTATGAGTTTCTGAAAGAGTTAAAAAAGAGCTACCTAAGTCCTTCTAAGAGGGCTAAGAAATGACACCTTAACACTACTTCTCTTATGCCTTTAGACTGAGAACCATCAAAACTGGACAGGTCAGATACTAAAGAACACAGCTTTGGAAATTAGATAGGTTTACTGATGTGGTTCACAGTCCTAGGTGGAGACCACATGGCAAGAGTGGATTATTGTTGTGGCCTGCATGACTATGTAAGCTGAACCTGAGGGCAAGGAGATGAGAAAACAAAGACAAAGACAAGATGAAGAACAAAAGAGATGAGGACAGGAGGGACAAAGTGGATGATGTCCAAGCAATGCTGATTTTATTCAGGGTTACAGAGCTTTTTATAGTAGACTGTGCTCAATTGAACAAGGAGTGGTGGCAATAACAAGGTCACATATTTTCCTTAATATCATGATTTCTGGGCGCCTGGGTGGCTCAGTTGGTTAAGCAACTGCCTTCAGTTCAGGTCATGATCCCGGAGACCTGGGATGGAGTCCCACATCGGGCCTCCTGCTCGGCAGGAAGCCTGCTTCTCCCTTTCTCACTCCCCCTGCTTGTGTTCCCTCTCTGGCTGTGTTTCTCTCTGTCAAATAAATAAAATCTTTAAAAAAAAAAAATCATGATTTCTATGCATACCCCTGATCATGCCCAAGTCCCAGGACGCTGATTCTCTTTGTTCATCCTACACTACATCACTAATTCTTTGAGGAGGTAAACACAAAGGGAGGTGCACCATGCCCCTAGGCATGATTAAGATCCCATAATAGTAAAACTGCCTGCGTGACTACTGCTGCGGATGTGCTTGCTGCCTCTAGCTTACCTGCGCTAGCATTGCTCATTGGGAGCCCGAATAGGCGGGTACCAGGCCTTTCATTCCTTAACTCTAACCTGCCCGGCCACGAACGTCCGAGCTAGTGAGTCCAGAAGCTATACCTCAACTGTTGACACAGCTAGGTTCTGAGTTCCCCACAGATTATTATTATGGGGGCAGGCAGAACTTAAAGGGAGACGAGGGACAGAGGGTCATTTATGATTAGGTCTAAGATTTACCATTTACTCTCTTTCCCTGCACACTTTACTTAATCTCTTTATGTTTCAATTTTCTCATATCTAAAATGAGGACTTTAATCTAACTGAGAGGGCTCAAGGGAAGATTAATTAAAATCATACCACTGTAATACATGGTAAATTCATATAATTATAAATAAAGATATTAAAAAGGTTATTGATAGTAATATTTAATGACAAAAATTCAATAATATATTTAATATCAATTATGTAATTAATATCCTATCTAATAACATTAATAATTATGTTGATTATATAGTATTAATGTTTATAATTATTAATGAAGATAGTGCATATTGCTTTTGTGTCAGGCATAGGGCTAAATACTTATAAAACATAAGTATCACAGTATTCAATAGTCCCAATAATTTATAACATCTGTATTACTATTTTAATTCCCTCCCTCCCCACTCTGTAAACAGTACATAACAGAAGAAAAATAAATAACTGAAGGCCATTAAGTGGCACAGTGAGGAAGGATTCCAACCCAGAGTTCATGTTCCTACCAGAGACATACATGTTCAATGAATGGTAGTCAATGGGACTAGTTGTAAATTATCACACCAACAAGTCATTAACTTAAAGGGGAAGGAGCACAGGGCACATTAGCATATGCAAAATATCATCAATGATTAATTTCTTCTACTTCTATTCTTGGTTTAAAAAATGCTATAATTTGGGGCATCTGGATGGCTCAGTTGGTTAAGCCACTGCCTTCAGCTCAGGTCATGATCCTAGAGACAAGGGATCATCCCACATCCGGCTCCCTGCTCGGCCGGAGGCCTGCTTCTCCCTCTATCACTCCCCTTGCTTGTGTTCCCTCTCTGGCTGTGTTTCTCTCTGTCAAATAAATAAAATCTTAAAAAAAAAAATTGCTATATTTTAGTTCTACTAGTCTATATATTTATTTATTTATTTATTTATTTATTTATTTAAATAGAGCTGGCTCTATTTTTTTACCCCATAAACCATTACATTTTTAAGTATGGGAATTGAATTAACATTTTAGTTTTCCCTCTGTTTCTTTTTCTTAAACCAGAGTGCTGGCAGCTAGAATGCTGGATATACCGTCTATGGGCTGTCTTTATTTTCTTTAACTTTTATTATTTATAGTTGTCAATTCTCTTATTTCATCTCAATTTAAAGATGTCCCAGAAATGGTCACCTCATGGACTACTGTAAGGCCTTCTGGTATCTGTTAAGTGCATCCCTACTAAAAATATTGTGGGGTCTTCTCTTCGTTTTATTTTAGTTTTCTCTGTGTAAAGAGGTATCATGGCAAAATCTAGCAGATGTCCCTGTCAACTTGCAAATCACTATGTTAAAGAAGTAGAATCTATTAATGTAAGAATGCACAATAGAGTCTTAAGACAATCTCAGCAATGAAAAGGGTTAAAAAAGGGGAGGGAGATACCGTGAAAACTTTAGGCAAGCATAGTTACATATAAAACTGAAATTACTATGAAGAGTTATTAAGAAACAGAAAACACATCTTTGGGAAAACCTGCGTATATTGTTGATTTGCTTTACATTTTAAAGTGTAAATTTGGTTTTGGCTTTTCATTCAAAAGAAACCATTTGGCATTCTGTGTAAGACATAAATGTATTAAAAACGTGTGGCAACATTTATTAAAATATATAAAGGAACAAAGGCAAGCATTAATTTCCCCCTGCTCTCTTTGTTTGAGGGCTATCACTAGGACATTTCATATGGGTTAAACTAGATTCAAAAATCTTTCACCAGAGAGTTAACATAAATGACTAAGAGCTTAATCAGCACATATCGGTTAAATACATTCAATAGAGAAATTGGACTGTTCATTGCATTATAATTTATAGGGTTTTTGTTTTTGATTACATAAGGGAAATGCATTTTTTATGCCTTAAAAGCATTCTTTTGTGATGTCAAAAATGTATTACATTATTGTTCAGAAAGTGGTGTTTCAACTTGGTGGGGGAGTCTAAAATCACCGGAGTGGAAAAGATAACAAATAGATTCTTCAAAGTCTTGCCATTTGTGATTTTTTTTTCTTCCAAAGTTCCTTTCTTTTGGTTAGATAATGAGTGCAGCTCTGCTCAGTGGCATCTTCCAGTTCTTTCTAAGTATTTAAATCTTATATTTAGTCTATTTGGGGAAAGGCAGTTTAACAGGATTAAAATAAGTAATATTCCAAAACAGCAGAAAGAAATAAAATGATGTTGAAAATAAAGTTTTTGTATTTTTTATTTTATTCTTTTACATTTGGTGGTGGTATAAAAGTAATTCAATCTCCACTTAGATAATACCTGAGGTAACTATGCGGATCAGCTGTTCCATCAAAGATGGTTACAGGTAATAAACTGCTAAGGAAGCAAAGCAGCTTTTCTTATAGTAAAGTTTATCAACACACTAAAGAAGGATCATTTTTTTGGAGAGAAGTCCCTTTATAACTATTTTCCCCTTCCTCAAATAGCAGCCTATTTCTCTCCTAAGCAAACCCCTGTGGCCCTGTCTTCTCTCTTTATTCCTCTCCTGATTGCCAAACACACATTTATCATACTCTTAACGAAGACAATAAAGAATCACCGCTTATTCTGAAAATATTGTGAACTCCTTATCAGTCAAAAGGAAAAGGACACTCTCCTTTCACTGGGAGTTTGCTGTAGTGACTTTTTTGTAGGTCAGCCTAAGAGAGAAGAGCTTTCTTTTAGATTGTATCCCTCATTGTGCTGAAGAGAGCTCAAGATCAAGATAGTGTTACCATTCTGAGAAAGGAGATACCCAAGCCGTAGGTGTCCCCTCCCTCACTCTCTTCTCCAAAGAAAAAGATTTGCATACACATGTTTCTTTCTGAGCTTTGTCCAAGGCTGCTTTTGACAGATGCTATCTGGGAGAGTGACTGAAGAGGGAAAAAGAATACATTAATCAGGCATTGCCAGTATGGGTGGGCAGAGCAGAACTCTTCACTACTGAAGGGAAGATGACCCTGGGGAAAGAACTGCTCTATTCCAGCTCCTGAAGTCTTTCTAGATGTCTTCAGAAAGAAATTTTCTCTGTAAATCCTGGTAAGCAATGTATATTTTCTACAGTTGTACTTACTCATCCAAAATTAATTTGATTCTAAATATTCTACATATTGTGGGGTTTTGCACAGAAAAAAATAGTATGTATGAAATTGTTTTGAGACCTGTATGAAAACAGAGCTACATGTTATCTTTTGTTTACACATAGAGATTTATCTATGCCTTGCTTTATTCTAATATTGCATCCTGCAAGTACATACTTCTAGTACAGTATTGTTATCATGTTACAAATATGCTAGTCTTTACACTAGCACTTTTCAAATATTTTAAACTATGAAACTTTTGAATATCTTATTCAAAACTCTAAAGCATAAATAAAATTGTTTCATTAACAACAAGTGGATTTAGAACATGGCATTTTCTTTTTTTTTTTAAAGATTCAACCACTGAAGCAATGCCATTGTCTGGCGAGAACAAAAAATGCAACATTTTGAAATCAGTTACTATGGATCACATCTTTTTTATTCTATCTCTTGAACTAATAATTTCTAGATGTACTTACTGAGAAGCAACAACTTATTTCCCTTTTTGTCCTCCAGAATCTGGCCTCTTTCCTCATTTATACTCCTATATGAATCTTGTAGGTCCCTGTAGAATCATTTCATGGTTCACTCTATGGAGCACACTCAGCTCTCAGTCCCTCTGCTCATCATTTTCCCTAATATTGAGAAAGCAAAACATTTAGATTTGACCTCTCTGACATGGCTATTGTGGTGTCTCATAGTATTAGTAAAACAAAAAATAAATATTTGCGGAACTCTCACTGTGTACCAGGAACAATGTTAATGTATAAATAATGAATTTTTCAATTAAAAAGAAAAGTTACATCAGAATATAAAATGCTTATTTTATGGGGCGCCTGTGTGGCTCAGTTGGTTAAGCGACTGCCTTCGGCTCAGGTCATGATCCTGGAGACCCCGGATCGAGTCCCACATCGGGCTTCCTGCTCGGCGGGAAGCCTGCTTCTCCCTCTCTCACTCCCCCTGCTTGTGTTCCCTCTCTAGCTGTGTTTCTCTCTGTCAAATAAATAAAAAAAATCTTAAAAAAAAAAAAAGATTTAAAAAAAATGCTTATTTTATTACAAGCCTTATTATGTTTTTTATTATATTAATAAATGCACATTAGACATCAGTGACCCATTTATAGATAACATGAGATGTGAACCTGAGAAACCACACTCACAAGGTAAATCAAAAACACTCTTGACTCTGGAGGGGGATCATTTGTTGGGTGGAGAAATAACTGGCCTTCAATGGTTGTAATCCATCAATTCTCTGAAAGAACTGGTTAATAGAGGGAAATGTCAATTTGTCAATCTTATGAACTCAGCCATACTTAAGGGCATGAAAATCCTATTAGAGTCTTGCTCTCTACCCCTCTGTATCCATTTATCCATGCTAAAAAGGAGGTACAGAGATATTGTCATGGAGATCCATGTAAAACCTTCAGATGAATCATATAATACAACATTTAGAGTCATGTTACTTAATAAAATAGTATCTATGTACATAGTTACAGAGTATACATGTGGTTTTATATGCCTGTATGCATATATACAATATATATGTATTATATATTTCATTTGTGTGTATTGTATATCTATGTGTGTATGAGTGTGTATATAAATATATTATCTACAAACACAAACATATATATGTATGTATATATGTGTGTGTGTGTGTGTGTATAGAGATATATATATACATCTCCTATTACTTTGTTGGATGCCTTAGGATGCATTTTGCTAAATTAATTTTTTTATACTTGCATTAATATGTAAAACATATTAATATATGGAATTTTCCTCAAAATGAACACAGAATTTGAAACTGCAATTAATAAATTAAATGAACAAATACCTAGGATCTATTCATTGGCAGAAGTAAATTTCTATTTATTAATGTTCCTCCCGGTGAGCAAAAGTGGGGGAAATGTTTATGGAGGGTAACTGTAAACTTCAAAGTATCTAGCTGTCAACATGTAGGGAATGCTCATCAAAGCTCTCAGCCAGGTGATTCAATTATGCTGTTAAAAGCAGATAGGAAGAACCCACAAAGGCAAGGTAATTATTTTATAGTCTGGTGTCCCCTATGTATGCAGAAGTCGAGGGAAAAGCAGAAATATACTCCTTATGAGAAGATCAGCTCAAACATAAAGTTTTCTTCCTAAGAAGCAACTTTTTCAAGCTCCCCTGATCCAAACAACTGGCATTTGGTGCATTTTGAAGATGGATTGTCAGCTGTGAGAGTCTGGCACACTAACTCTCTAGCCAGCTAGCAGGAAGACAGATACTGTCATTTCAGGGTGGGGGGAGGAATGGATTACCCACAGATGTTTGGAGGAGGAGAAGTGTCTATATCCTTTGGTAAGCTCATCAAAATCACCCTCTTACACACAGGCACAGAAAGAACTGAAATCACTGCCCAGCCTATCATGTTACCTAGAAAACTTTTAAACCACCCCCTCATTCATCCTTAAATGGAAAATAAATAGCTTGAGATGAAGTTCTTTGGCCCTGGCACAGATGGTACCATATACCTTCATATGAAGGAAACTCAAAACACCTGGATTTTTGAACCCCAAATTTCCTTAAAAGCAATTTCCTTCTATATAAAGCCAAGACTTACTTTTTTTTTTTACTCTAGAAGTATTCCAAATGTAGAATTAATGTTGCTTATGAGTAAATTTTTGTTCTCTCCTTGTCCTATTTTAGTAATATAAAACCTGTTTGACACACATGTACATACTTGAAATCTTTTTGTTTGGTAAGGATGGCCTTGTTACCTAAAAGCAATGACTTTGTGAACAAAGAAATTCAATCCTAAAGAGATATTAGAGAATATTCTTCATTAAAAGGAAAAACCCAGAGAAACATTATTTCCACAGCCTGTTTAAGTTCATTAATAACAACATTTAATGGTCACAGGTAAAAACAATCCTATACTAAGAGTGTCCAGCACCAGATTTTTCTTTCCCTACTGACTACAGACTTAACTACCTCTTTCTTTTCTTCTCTTTTATTTTTCTTTTAATATTTTATTCATTTATTTGACACACAGAGAAAGACAGTAAAAGAGGGCCTCGATCCCAGGACCCTGGATCATGACTTGAACCGATGGCAGATGCTTAAGGATTGAGCCACCCAGGTGCCCCTTAACTACCTCTTTCTTAAATGTTTGAACTAATACATGACTTAAAGGCCAGGGGTCACTTTTGGCTAGCAGAAATATGGCTTTGTAGAAACATGTCTTCTCAGTCACTTTTGTTTGTATTCTTTGTTCCCATAGACTATTTGCTCTTAAATTTCACCATAACCCAAGCACAACTATTCCATGCTCCACTATTCTTTTAATTTTCCTGCCATAGCTAACTGAGATATTTCTCAGGCTCAAGAGAAATTCCTAGAAGAGAGAATTTGACTAGCTCAGCCTATCTAATGGGTTAGTTTTTCCTACCTCAAGTATCTTTTGTCACTCTGAGCAGGTGTGGCCAAGAAAGTGTAGTCAAACATGGCAACAGAAGTCTATTTTATGAGTTGAAATAGGTAGTTTACAAAGAAACAATGTGAGTATTGGGTAGATATCCTAAACTTTTCCTTATCAGCTACTTCTCAAGTTAGGTCAGTGAGTAGCAGGATAAGCAAAGAATAAAATTTCTATTGTTTGTTTCTGCAGATTAAGGACAGAGTTGTCATTATTATATGTATGTCTGATTTATCCATCTACCATGTCACTATTCAAACATCTAGATATACAGTTTAATTATTCAGAATTTACATTCTGATCACCAATTTAATTCATAGGATCAGTAAAAGAGTGACTGGTCCATGTATGAGTGAATTTTTTGTTGTGATTGATTGTTACCAGTATCAATGCCCATTTTTAGTGGCAAACATGAGTTCTAATTGGAAAATGGTATACCTGAAGAATTAGTCTTTTAAAATGGTCATGACTCATGAAAGGTAAATTTCCCTTCTGCACATCTCCACCAGCATTCCAACCTATTTATTACTTAGTATTTACATTAAAGGTTTTAAATAATATACATTGTAAAACACTAGCATGTTTCAAAGTAAGTGATCATTTCTCTTAAGCTCCTAACTACTGTTTATAATGTTTTTGGCAAATATAATGTGCTCAATTAAAACAAAGAAGAATGCTTTTTTAAGGTTTTTAAAAAATAATTTTCCTTTTAAAAATAAACTTCCTTGCCTAAAGGGTTCCCTACGAGGACCTTAGCTCAACTGTGTTGTTACTATGCCTTGCTGAGTTAACTATTACTCATTTACTTAGGATTACCTCCTGTCTTCTATTCACCTAGAACAAATTCTCCCGTCTTTCAAAAGTCATATTTACTTCTCACATTTTCCGTGAACATCTTCCTAAATATTGAAACCACTTCTTGATTTTTATACAGTAATTTGGGGCTATACAAAGGCTTATTTATTTTTGAATTTTGGAACTAGAAGGGATATTAGAGACTATCTAGTCCAATTTGTAATTTTACAATGAAAAAACTGAGACCCCCCCAAACTCCTTTCTGTTCTATGCCTGCTTGGCAAAATTCAATTTTCTTAATATACTTCAGCTTTGATTTTTAAAAATAATTATCGGGGCACCTGGATGGCTCAGTTGGTTAAGCAACCGCCTTCGGCTCAGGTCATGATGCTGGAGACCGGAGATCGAGCCCTGCATTGGGCTCCCTGATCACTGGGAAGCCTGCTTCTCCCTCTCTCACTCCTTTTGCTTGTGTTCCCTCTCTGGCTGTGTTTCTCTCTATCAAATAAATAAATAAATAAATAAATAAATAATATATTTTAAAAATTTTCTATCATTTTTTTCTAAAATGCTTTTTTATGAATATTGTTATCATTCTCTTTATGACATATCTGTATATATATATAAATTTTACATATCTATGCACATAAATACATATATACCTTATTTATACACACACATAGATAGATAAAAATTCTACTATATTAAGGCTCCTATTAGATTAGTTAGCAATGAAAGTCTCATATCTCAAGAAACCTCTCTCTCAGTCCCAAAAAACTGGGATTGTTTGTCTCCCTCCATCAAGTTACTTTGTTTTCTTTGTAAACAATTTTAATGTACATAGTATTTCATTAAAGTATTACACAAAATTTTACTTAACCATTCCTCCAATGCTGAATACTCAGGTTATTTCCAAATGCCAAATACACCCAGCTTTTTATATTTCCCTGAATCTAAAACCTCTAAATTGAATGACATGGACAATTCAAGGGCAGACATTTATCCTCCAGGCCTGAGCTAATACAGTAAGCACAAGACACATGTGGCTACTGAACAATCAAAACGTCATTAGTCCAAACTGATATGTTCTGTGGGCATAAAATACACCCGAGATTTCAATGACTTATATTATAGTAAGATTAGAGGATATCTCTTTTTTATATTTTTATACTGATTATAGATTGAAATGGTAATAGTTTAGATATAGTAAATAAAATGTCATTAAAACTAATTTTACCAGGAACAATTATAGAAATAGAAGATAGACTAGTGGTTGCTAGGGGTTAGGAATGTGCAACACAGGAGGGAGAGGGAGATGACTGTGGCTGGAAAAAGCAAGCAGAAGGGATTCTGGAAATGATCTACCGGCTGTATCTTGACTGTGGTAGTGGATATATGAAATGACATGTGATAAAATTGCAAAAATCTAAATTCTGTCGAGAGAGAGAGAGAGAGAGATGAGTACCAGTAAAATTGGGAAATTAAGACTAAGATTGATGAACTGCGTCAGTGTTAACATCCTACCTGCAATACTGTACTCTAGGTTTATAAGGTCATATCTGTGGAAAAACTGGGTAGAAGGTAGAGAGATCTCATTGCAGTATTATTTCTTAAAACAGCATATAAATTTCCTATCATCTCAAAATAATTTTTTTTGTTTTTTTAAAGATTTTATTTATTTATTTGACAGAGAGAAACACAAGCAGGGGGAGTGAGAGAGGGAAAAGCAGGCTTCCTGCTGAGCAAGGAGTCTGATGTGGGGCTCAGTCCCGGGTCTCCAGGATCATGATCTGAGCCGAAGGCAGTTGCTTAACCAACTGAGCCACCCAGGTGCCCCTCAAAATAAATTGCTTAATTGAAAAATCATTTTTATTGTTTCTTTGTATATTTTTGATATGACTACTAGAAAATTTAGTGCATGTGCCATGTATTATACATGCACTATATACTCTTGGATAAATGCTGCCTTAGAAAAATTACCACCAGTAATTAATCAAGTATTTTGTTGGAGTAAGTCACCCTTTATTTACCACTCAATACACCCTATGAAGATACAATAATTACCCTCTTTATTAACATATACTATACACTGTGAGGGGGGATTCCAAAATATTATGTTCAGAGTGTGTTTGACATGGTCAGGCCTTATTTTTTATGTCAATAAATAAATAATTTTTAAATTTGATTTTCTCCTAAAAATTCTTGAAATGGTAGACCCTGAAATCATTCCTGTAAACTTATACCTAAACTCCTATAACCCATCTTATATCCTTACAATTTCAGAGCCTCATTCATGCTGAAGAACATTATGTTCACCCAATCTAGAAGAGCTCTTGGTTCTGACCCAATGCTAAACTTCAGAGACTTCATTCCTTTTTCAATATGAAAAAGAATAGCATACTATTCTGGGAAGGCTTAAGTCCTGCTTTGTGAGCTGACTTATTTATCTAACCTGATGACAGTCCTGCCCCAAAGCTTCCTGCTTATTTTACTTTGAGGGCCTGTCACTACGAAAAGCTGATTTCTTTGGTGTATAGAGTCCAATAGTCTTCCTCATTACATGGCCATATGTCTCACAATTATCTCACAATATGATCCTTTCCAAATTTTCCATCTATTAAGAGCTTAGATGCTTTGCCTTTTTCTCACCAATACTCCTATCAGAACTAAACAGGCCTATCTATGGATGTAAACTATCTTTCAAAAGAGGTTTGGGGACCTCATTTATATATTTTGGTTGAAGTGAACTAGCCCAAATCTGTGATTACCTTTTAAGCATAATCCATGTTTTTGCATAGTCTTAAAATGTTTAAAAATTGCTTCTTCTGGGGCGCCTGGATGGCTCAGTTGGTTAAGCAACTGCCTTCCGCTCAGGTCATGGTCCCGGAGACCCGGGATCGAGTCCCACATCGGGCTCCCTGCTCAGCGGGAGGCCTGCTTCTCCCTCTTTCACTCCCCCTGCTTGTGTTCCCTCTCTGGCTGTGTTTCTCTCTGTCAAATAAATAAAAAATCTTAAAAAAAAAAATTAAAAAAAAAATTGCTTCTTCTTGGACCTGATATAAAGATAGCCCACATCTGTAAAATTATTATTTTGAACAGCATAAAAGCATCATAATGCAAAGATTCTGACCCATTATAGTATTTGACTATAAGAAATATCAAATGTTATTCATTAATAATCTCTTCTTAGAGATATTTTAACTACTTTTCCTTTTAACAATCGTAAAGTAAAACCAAAAACAACAACAACAAAAAATATATCAAGAACAACAACAACAACAAAAAAACAGATTAACAAAAATAGAACACCTTTGACAAGAGAAAGGATAGACAGATTATATTTACATCGGCTAATGAGATCCGAGGTTTACAGAGTTCTAGTTTGCATTAACTCTACAATAAGATAGAAATGGATGAAGTTCATATTACTCCTGCAAAGGTATATATAAAATTTCAAGATATATATACAAATTGTCAAAGCTGTCTTATCAGCTTTCTGACAAGTTTTTTAAATCCAACTACTATACCCTGTACAGTAAATCCTGCACCCAACAACTGATTAATTCATTTTAGATATTCAACAATCTGGGTTGGTAATGACACCCTGGTTGAACAGGGAATTTTTCTCCCCATGAGCCACAGCAAGCACCCACTTGGCCAGGATAGAGTAAAATAAATCCAATGGCATGCGTTGTGTTTGAAGGTAAGGTGCTATTGGAGCCACAAAAATGAGTACACAAACAGGTAGAAAGTGAATGCCATGAATCCCTAAAAAGGAGAAAGGAAAAGATGACATATGATGGGGTGGAGAAAATTCACAATTGTTGAATACCATCTAGTGTACCAGGCATTTAATTTTTGTTTGTTTGTTTCTCATTTAATCATCTCAGTAACACTATGAGGTAGACAATGCTATATTGGTTTACAGATAAGGAACCAAATCATAGGGTTATACACAAGATGCAAATAGCATGTAAGCATTTGAACTCATTTTTTGTCTAACTCCAAAAGTTGTCCTTTATCTACTACACCACAAGACTTTGTGGGGAATATTGCTTTCAAGTTCAATCTTCAAGAAAGACAGAAGATCCTTCTTTGCTCTGGCTGTTAAGGAAGTACAAACAAGATTGTATCCAGATCACTGCAAGAAGTATTTTACCACACATGGGACTAGTCTAGTAGGCAGCTCCACCAGCAGGAAGAAGCAGAGGCAATGACCTCAAAAGGTAGTAGTATGTTCTGTCAACCTCTGCCTTACTCATCCTGCTAGTTACAATGATAGAAGTTTTGTCAGTACCAGGTGGTGGGAACTGGACAAAGCAGATATGAGAAAGCTCTACACAGTAGACTCTAGAACTCACCATGCCAGCAGTAAAACCTTTGCATCTGCAAGTATGTAACAACCTTCAAATTTCCTATTACTATGGCCTAGTTACTTTGATTCAGATTTTCTCCTTGTTTTATTGTGTATTCTTTTATTAAGAGTGGAGATTTTGTCATTCTGCTTAATTTTCATAAGTCTCTTGTCAAATTTGATCATGCTCAGCCCCTGAAAAAGTCATTATTTACATTATGCATTACATTACATTATACATAATAGAATCTATAGCAGTCATCATTGGTTTAAGTATTATTTATCATTTGAACTTCATTGTCTGTATTCAACCATCTCAGACATTAACAGTTAATCTAATCAAGAAGAATTCACTAAATTAACCCCATTCACCACCCTGCTCAATTCAGCCTCCATTTTTTTTTTCCTTTCCCTGCTCACATGGTTGATGTCCTAATGCTCCAAATAGCTAAGCCTAAGAAGACAAGGCAGGGTCAAATGGGTTGACTCAAAGTATTGTGTTCAAAGGGGACGAGAAAGAAGAGAGAGAGCAGTTAGTTGTAACCCCTTTCTGTGGCCCCTGATATAAAACAGCAGATAGATTGCCATTGGCAAAGCCACAAGCAATCTTGTTAAATTTTTGTTTTTAAGTTTTTAGGTGACTTAATCCTAAAGACTTACAAGTGAAAACTCCTCAATGATTTAAGATGTTTATCTCTCTCTCTCTCTCTCTCTCTCTCTCTCTCATTTCTCTCTCATAAATTTAGGTACAGATTTTAGCCAATAAACATACAATCACTTTGTGAATGCAGAGTCCTTAGAGTACAGGCTTCAATGATACCTATCTTGTTGTGAGGAAATGCTGTCTACAAGAAAAGTGCATGTGACATTCCATAGGAATCTCATGGATGCTCCAAGTTTTAATTTTAGTCCTTTTCCTTTTCTGTTTTTCTTGAGTAGTCAGAGTTCTCCAGATAAACAAAACCAATAGGATGGAAGGATGAATGGATGGATGGACAGATACGCAGATACATAAATAAGAGATTTATTATGGTAATTGGCTCATTCAACTCTGGAGCCTGAAAAGTGCCATGATATGCCCTCTGCAAGCTTGAGAACCAGGAAAGCCAGTGGTATAATTCAATCTAAATCCAAAGTCCCAAGAACCAGGGACCTGATGTGTATTTCCTAGGCCAAGACTAAAAGCCTTAGAATGTAAGTCCTAGAGTCCACAGGCCTGAGAACCAGGAGCTCCAATGTCTGAGAGCAGAAAATGATGAATGTCCCATGTCAAGAAGAGAGAGTTTATTTTCCACCATTTTGTTCTATTTGGGCCCTCAATGATTTGGATGATCCCCACCCATATTGGTGATGGCAGATTTATTCTTTAATTCAGTCTATTGCTCCCAATGGTAATCTCATCCAGAAACAAGCTCACAAAGACAAGAAATATTTTTTACCAGCTATCTGGGCATCCTTTAGCCTAGTCAAGTTGGTAAATAAAGTTAACTATTCCAGTTCCCTTGCTATTATCTGTTTCTTATCGTTGCTTCTCCTTATCTCCCTGTCAGGACGGTGCTTGATCCGCCCCTCCCTCCATGCCCAAGTCACCGGAAAACTTTGGTGGAGGTACCTGTGAATATGAATGAAAGCCCCTCTGGGCTTTCCCTGCCTAGAATCCGAAAAGCCACATACCCTGTGGGTCAGGGCAATTTGTCCTTTGTGTGCTTAATCAAGAAGTATAGTTTCCTCCTGGTAATCATATCTCTGTATCTCTTATACAGATAAGAGATCTTGATCCCTGTGCCTCAATGGTCTCAACTTCTGTGAGTTTAAGCAATCACTCTACCCTGCAGTAACAATACCAATCCTATCTCTAGGGCAGGCGCAAAAGCAGTTAAAGATTTAACTGCACCACCCAACTTCCTCACTTTTAAATAATAAAAGACTGGGGCCCCTGTCAGAGACAAAGGCAGAGAGCCTGCGAGGAGGCAGAGAGGGAGCCTGTGAGGAGAGAGAAAGAGAGCCTTAGAGGAGAGAGCAAGAGAGCTGGAAAACAGCAAGAGAGCCAGCAAAGATACAGAAGCAATGCGAGGAGAGAGCAAGAAGCAAAGAGAGACAGAAGAAGAGAAGTAGAGCAAGAGGGCCAAAGCCAGAGCTGGAGAGCTAGAGCTATAGAGCCAATGCTTAAAAGCCAGAGCGTGAGGCTGAGCCTGCTTCATAGATCTCTCCTGACTGACCTCGGGTCTGTCAGCTTGCATCAGATTTCCGTGTCCGAGTCATTATTATTTCGCCCGCCAGACATCCCGCGGTTCGGGACCCACATCTCCGCCAAGGCTGGTCCCCAGCGGCAACATCTCCCATATGCAGTTAACACTCCTTGGCCTGCTTTCTGACTTCCTGCTTTGCCTTAATTCCCTTGATATGATAACATACCCCCCAAAACCTGTGGAGTTGTAGTTATCTTAGTTCACCTACTTTACCACCCAACTCTTTCTCCTTTGCAATGGACAAGCTGAGGTAAATACAGCAAGGAATGTTTGAGTGCAAAAATTCATCTAGGATCTAGGCTCTTTTCTTCCCACTTGTTTGTACTTTCCATTGCTATTTTCTTCTTTCTTCTCCCCACCATTTCCCTTCCCCTTCCTTTCTCCTTCTTCTTATTACTGTATCTTTTCCCTCTCTGAAATAAAGGTAGTTATAAATCTCTCAGGGTTGAATTTCTTTTCTTCATTCATTCATTCAGGACAGTCTTCCTATCCTAAACAATCTTTTTTTTTCTGTAAAATGAATTATTTGAATGAGAGTCCATAATGAATTTTTCTTGGCCTTAATTAGATCATTAAAGCAGGGGTTGAGATCATAACATGTCAACCTAATGAAATCTACTTAATCAAAATGTCCATTTGTTTTCATTACACCAAGTTTAGAAAGCAATTCCAAAGTGCTTTCCAGGGTGTTAATTGGTCTTTTAGATTTCTTTCTTTATGTGGAAATAAAGAATGTGCTGTAATGGACAAGAAAAGAATGATTTTATTAGGTCACTCAATGACTCTCCTTTTTTGTCTCAAAATCCTTCTGTTCTTCAGTGTTCATCCAAAGTGTCAATTTTTCTTAGAAATCTAGACAAGGGTTATCTATAATTTTTTAGTGCCCTACAAAATCCCTGGATCCCCATTTATCTACCAATCTGTAAAGAAGCTAGTAAAGAGGGGCCCCCGGGTGGCTCAGTTGGTTAAGCGACTGCCTTCAGCTCAGGTCATGGTGCCGGAGATCCGGGATCAAGTCCCGCATCAGGCTCCCTGCTCGGCAGAAAGCCTGCTTCTCCCTCTCTCACTTCCCCTGCTTGTGTTCCCTCTCTGGCTGCATTTCTCTCTGTCAAATAAATAAATAAATAAATAATCTTTAAAAAAAAAAAAAAAAGAAGCTAGTAAAGAAAAAAAGCTCCCAGCAGAAGAAAAGTTCTTAATGTCTCTTTCAATAATGGCCACAGGTGGCAGCAGATATGGTAGCTATCCCAGCATAGAAAAGTAGGACTGCCACATTGGCTGACAAATGAACTTATGCTGACGTGAGTTTTGGTTATCTCTGATATATGATTTAAAACAAGGTTTCTCAAAGCAGCAGCAATGCCTCAGCTGAGGACTGGTTATAAAGTCCCACATCAGATCTGCTAAATCAGAAATTCTGGAGACTTCTCTGGAACACAATCTAGCATTCGAGAATGCTGTAGAGGAATGGTTCTAGTAACCACTCCTGGCCCTTAAAGTGTTATATATGCTACACCAATATATATAGTGGCAGGCAACTTCTGACATGGCTCCCAGTGAACACCAATTCCTGGCATTCGTACTCTTATGTAATCCCACCACCCTCAACCTTTACATATTGGCTAGACCTAGCCACTTAAAATAAATAAAAGTATGGCTATGATTAGAATACAAAAGTTTGTAACTTTCATCTTGCGAGTTCTCTTTCTCTGGTTTTTCCTCACTTGCTTATTCTCATAAAGCACGATAGTGAGTCATATGTGGTAAGGCAGCCTCTGGAGCATCCCCAGTCAAGAACTGAAGCCCTCAATCCAATAGTTTATGAGGAATTGAATCCTGCCAACAACTATATGAATGAGCTTAGAATGAGTCCTTCCTAAATTGGTCTTCAGATGGGTCTGCAGCCCAGTACAAGACTTAACTGCAAACTTGTGATTGACCTTAAAGGAGAGGACCTGGCTTATCTGTATCAAGATCCCTAACCCACAGAAATTGTCACATAATTAATGTATGTATTGTTTAAAACTGCCAAATTGTGATGCAACTTGCTATATAGGATAGATAATATATACGGACACAAACACACAGATACACACATATTCTATATATGAACGATTTGATTTAGAATGTAACTCCCATTAATATTTAAAGAGCACATACAGAATTATGCATTTGACTCTCCAGTAACTATGGTAAAGATATGAAGAATTATTACCTAGTTTAAAGAGAAAACATTTGCATTTTAAGAAATAGACTTTTTTTTACTAAATGACACATTTATATTAGTTAAGTATAAAAAAAATAAACAAAACTAATTATCAAAAATATAATGGCATAAACAGTAAAAACAGGAGGGCCTGGGTAGCTCAATCAGTTAGGCATCTGACTCTTGATTTTGGCTGCGGTCCTGATCTCACAGTCATGAGATCAAGCCCCATGTCAGACTTCCAGCTCAGCATGGAGTCTGCTTATTCTTCTTCCTCTGTTTCTCCCCTCACTAACTTCTCCTCTCTCTCAAATAAATAAATAAATAATAAAATATTTTAAAAAACAGTAAAAACAGTTTTATCTGCTTGTCAGTAAATAGTCTTATGTAAAACAGTATTTATGAGCTAAGGATTTCAACTTTATGCAAATCTTTTTTTTTCAAGATTTTATTTATTTATTTGACAGAGAGACACATAGCAAGAGAGGGAACACAAGCAGAGGCAGAGAAGGAGAAGCAGGCTTCCCACCAAGCAGGGAGCCCAGTGTGGAGCTCGATCCCAGAACCCTAGGATCAGGAGCTGAGCCGAAGGCAGATGCTCAATAACTGAGCCACCCAGGTGCCCCATATGCAAATCCTATTACATATGTATGAATAATCCCATTTATCAAACAAAAAAGTGCTTTTAGACTAGAAAAACAAATTACCCAAGTTGTATATTAGCACAGCCAGTTTTCAGATGAAAGATGTCAGACTCCACAACTTGCACCCTTAAACTTGCAATATTTTCACTCTGTAGTGGAGAGGTGGCATTTATTTTGTTTCCTACATATATAAATTGGGACACAGCTGGGAACAAGATGTGTGTGTGTGTGTGTGTGTGTGTGTGTGTGTGTATGCAAATGATAGATAGTTGGTATTTTTTTAAGAATGAATGAATGAAACAATAGGACCAATTTGAGACCAGCATAGATGGCAAGAAAAAATAATTTTTATTTCTTTGTTTATGTATCCAGAACACTTTTTACCTACTTTTTAGGGGATTTCTATGTTAGAAAGAGTTCTATTACAACACCACAGAGACAGGCAACCAGCTCAATGGTATGATGCTTCATTTGAGGTTGGTTCAAGGTAGCCTCTAAATATAAGTTCATCAGTATCATTCTCAGGTGTTTCTCTACATCTGAATCACCTAACTTGTTAAAGTTATAAACAGCTAGCCTTCATCCTTAAAGTCTACATTTGAATCACCTTGTGAACTTCTTAAAACTATAAACATCTAGGCTCCAGCCTTGAAGATTCTCATTTCATAGTTTTGTAGTAAGAACTGGGATCTGGAATTCTTTTTAAAATGATCCCACAGAAAATTATGATGGACACCAAAGTTTGAGATTTTTTTTTAATATAAAGAAAATGCTTTAACAAATCTACACAGGCAATTGTTTTAGCTCTAAGGCAAATAAATATAAAGAAGCTAAATAAACATGTAAATAAAGGAGGGGAAGGTTATAGTCCTTCCTGTTATAGTCATTATACAATTTTCAGGACCAAGTTACTGGTTCTTTATAATCTTTCATTGAGATATAAAATATACTGAGGATAAATTAGAAAATATCAGATTGCAAGATTGAGAGAAAAATTCCCAGTGTTAATTAGGGTTGATTATATTTGGTGTCACTTGCACTAATTGAAGTACCCTGGTCTTCATTAAGTGGGTCAGCCAGAGGTCAGATAACAGGTGGTTGAGCACAATTTCATAACCACCTGTTTAATATTTGGCTCTGCAATTTCCCTGAAGTTGATCAAAGTGGGGATATCATCATTACCCAAAGATTGTTTAGAGAGACTGAGCCTTGACTGATGAAAAAGAAACTAATTAGAAACTCACTTTTCTAATCTGAAAGTGTTTGTTTAAATAAGAATAGCAAGCAATGGACTGACCAGATGAAACTAGTCTCTTGCTATTCTTCGTATCCTTCCTACAAACTTTTGTCCATGTTTTCTTAATTTTAATTATCTCCTTGCTCTATTAGAATATACAATTTTGTTTCCTATTCCCATTTTTTCTCCTCCTTTTTGAATAACTGGATTTAACACCACTATAAACTTTTTAAAAATTCAAATAGATTGCATACATTGTTTGTCCTTACCCACATGTAGATTTGTCTTCTGTAATATCTTCAATAGGTTATTTGCACAATTTTTTCTTCATAGAACTCATACATCTTTGATTGTAACAGGTATTGGGAAAATATTTAGTCTGGAATTCAATATATAATGAAAACTAATAAAATGATCTCTTTTTGATGATCTACTTCAGTAACTACATAGGGAAACAGTTTGAGAATGAAATATTATGGAAGTTTAACATATGGATATCTCAGCATGAGTTTGAAAATTAAGTAAAGGAGAGTGACAGAAGAATATACTGAAGATTTGTATCTTTTCATATTGGAATTAATGCATTTTTTTAAAATATACAACATATAATTTAAAGTAGTAAATTATAATAGATACTTTTCTAAAGAATTAGAACAAATTCCTGAGATGGTGATACTATTTCACTTTCATCAGCTCTTGAATAAGTTTTAAAAATAATCACCATATTTTATCAAAAATTGCTAGTCTCTAAGCAAAGAAACCACCTAAAAAAAGGAATAAGCTTTAAAAAAAAACCCTTTTAATAGAAAATAATATGGTTTTCATGTCTCAAGATGGTGGAAAGCTGGGTGACCCCATTTTGGGGGAGTCCCCTGAAGTGAGCTGAATTCCTGCAAAAAGTACTGCAAGAACACTGTGAGCACCCATGAAATCAGCCTGAAATGTAATATTTTACACTCCTGTAACTGTACTGGGGAAGAAGAGCATCAACAAAGTGGTAGAGTGGAGTGGGAACGATCAGAAGGATATCCAAAGACAAAGGGAGGTGGGAAAGGAAGCGCACAGAGGCGACCCATTAGAAAGCAACACACCAGCACTGAAAATGCTCTCTGTTTGGGGAACAACAGCAGATGATGGTCTGATTAAAAGTAGACAAAAATGGAGAGCCTGAGAGGCTGGGCTGCGGAGAAAAAGCATGCCCCGGTGTCATGCAAAGGAACACTGCAGAGTAGATTGTCCTTTTAAAACTGCCATTTTTTTTTGTGCCACTTTTTATTTTTACTTTTTTCTCTGCTGCTTTTCTCTGCCCCTTGAGCCAGGTGCAGATCCCCCAGGGGAGGCGATTTTGCAGGCTTGAGCATGACCTGCGGAGCCGTGGGATCTCAGTCCCTGATGCGTGGGTGTGCACCACAGACTCCCTGGGCAGAGACAAGGTTGGATGGCCCAAAATCAGTTGCAGTTTCCAAGACATGAGAGCAAAATGACAAGCGGGGGCTTCCAGCGCCAATCTGACCAGTGGCTGCGGGTGCGCCCAATTGTGACACGTGGCCAAAGAGGAAGATACAGGAGAGGCTGTGAGCCCCGCACCATTGAGAGGGTCGCTAACTAAGGGCTCTCTCTGGGAAGGAGATCTGGGTGCAGACATCTTGCTCTGGCCTGACTTCCTAAAAAGCTGCAAAAAGCCTCAAAAGAACAAACCGTCCAGAGAATTAAAGCCTGAAAACCTGGTTGCCATGGAGCGCAGCCCCTAGGAAGGGGGCGGAGAAACGCAGCCCATGTAGAAGGGACTGAAAAGCAGCGCGGCAGGCCCCTCCCCTAAAAGGCAAGCAAGAAGAACAAGAGGACAACACCAAAATTGTAAAATCCCAACATATGGGGAAAGGCAATATATTAAGCTCCTGGTACTACCCCAAAAGCTGTACGCTTTATAGATACAGCTTTTCATTTTATTTTCTTTTCTAACTTTCTTCTGTTTTTACTTTTAAAGTTTCCACTTTAAATTAAAAATTCATGCTCATGGTTTTTATTCTTTTAATTTTTAACATTATTATTACAACATGATACTTAATGCAACACTCCATAATAACTTTTTACCTTGAAATTTTTTCAAAAACATACCTGTGTTTTCTGTTGTTGTTATTGCTTCTCTTGTTTGTTTGTTTTTTTCTCTTTTTCCCTCTCTTCTCTTTTCTTTCCTTTATTCTTTTCTCTTTTAAATATACATATAGTTATAAGCTTCAAGGTAATCCTGCATTCCTATTCAATACTACCCCAATATACAAACCAGTTGTAATCTCCCTATATCTTTAGAAAGAGGACTCCATTAACAATAATAGCAAGACAAACCCGGGAGGATCTGAACTACTTTCCTTGACCAAAGGAGGGTTTGCACTCAACTTCCTGCCCTATTCTGTCAGTGTTTCTGTGTAATTGTTTCTGCTTTTGTAATATATAAATAGTGGTCTTGGGGGTCATTCGAGTTGGACTTAGCTTTTTGATCTCTCCAACTTTCTTGTACTCTTTTTTTTTAAAGATTTTATTTATTTATTTGACAGAGAGAAACACAGTGAGAGAGGGAACACAAGCAGGGGGAGTGAGAGAGGGAGAAGCAGGCTTCCCGCGGAGCAGAGAGCCCGATGTGGGGCTCAATCTTGGGTCTCCGGGATCATGACCTGAGCTGAAGGCAGTCGCTTAACCTACTGAGCCACCCAGGTGCCCTCTTTTACTCTTGATGGTCTTTTTCTTTACACTGTTGTAGTTTTGGACCATATAAATCCTGCCATTGGGGTCCATTCCGGCTGGGGTTTTTTTCTTGCTTCCTTTCTCTTCTTCTCTCTCTTTTTTCTTTCTTTGTCCTTTTTGGTGGTGAATTATGATTGCTCTGAAACCTTCCAGTGACAAATTCACCTGGATAGTGGTTGATATATTCATTTATACATCCCCTCAGCCACTCCTTGCCAAAATGACTCAGAGGAGGAACAACCAACAGAAGAAAAACACAGAGACTGCAACCCCTGTAACAAAATTACTGGAAATGAACATAAACAATATGACAGAAATGGAATTCAGGGTAGCAATCATTCAAGTAATGGCTAACATGGAAAACAACCTTTGTCTCAAGATAGAAGCTCTAATGACAGAAGTGAAAGCCGAGGTTAAAAAGGCTATTAATGAGATGTAATCTAATTGAAACATGCTAACAGCTAGAGTAAGTGAAGCTGAAGATTGTATTAGTGATTTAGAAGAGAGATAGATTAAGAAGGGAGAACAAGAAAAGTCTTGGAGCAAACAGCAAAAATCCCATGAAAATAGAATTAGGGAAATAAATTATGCCATAAAACACTCCAATATCAGAATTATTGGAATCCCCGAAGGAGTTGAGAGAGATAGAAGCCTAGAAGATATAGTTGAACAAATCATGGATGAAAATTTCCCTAATCTGGGGAATGAAACTAACGTTCATGTTCTAGAGGCAGAGAGGACACCCCCCAAGATCAATGAGGCCAGAAAAACCTCCAGGTACATAATTGTGACATTCATGAATCATAAAACCAAAGAATAGGTCTTAAGGGCAGCTAGGGAGAAGCGATTGCTTATGTATAGAGAGAGGACCATCAGAATAATGTCAGACCTATCCACAGAAACATGGCAAGCCAGAAAGGGCTGGAAAGACATATTCAGGAAGTTACATGACAAAAATATGCAACCAAGGATAATGTACCCAGCAAGGTTGACTTTAGAATGGAAGGGGAGATCAAGAGCTTCCAGAACTGTCAAGGTCTAAAAGATTATGCAACCACCAAGCCAGCACTACAAGAAATATTAAGAGGGGTTCTATAAAACAGAAATGAACCCAATTGACACAACAGAAATTTACAGAGGTAATCTATAGAAACATGAACTTCACAGGCAACATGATGTCAATAAAAACATATCTATCAATAATCACTCTCAATGTGAATGGCCTAAATGCTCCAAAAAAAGGCACAGGATTATAGACTGGATAAAATGACAGGACCTGTCCATATGCTGTTTAAAAGAAACACATTAGGAATCTAAAGACACTTCCAGATTGAAAGTGAGGGGACAGATATTCATCTTTAATGCCAATGGACCTCAAAAGAAAGCCAGGGTAGCAATTCTAATATAAGACAAATCAGATTTTAATCTAAAGACTGTAGTCAGAGACACAGAAGGACACTACATCATTCTCAAAGGGTCTATACACCAAGAAGATCTAACAATTGTAAATATTTATGCCCCCAACATCGGAGCAGCCAACTACATAAGCCAACTGTTAAGCAAAATAAAGAATCATATTGATATAAACACATTAATTGTAGGAGATCTTAACACACCACTGTAGCCATGGACAGATCATCTAAACAGAAAATCAACAAAGAAACAAGAGCCTTGAATGACACATTGGACCAGGTGGATCTCATAGATATATTCAGAACATTCTACACTAAAACAGCAGAAAACACATTTTTCTCAAGTGCACATGGAACTTTCTCCAGAATAAACTACATACTAGGTCACACATCAGGGCCCAACTAATACCAGAAGATTGAGATTATTCCCTACATATTCTCTGACCACAATGCCATGAAACTGAAACTCAACCACAACAAAAAGTTCAGGAGAAAATCAAACACTTGGAAGCTAAAGATGATCCTGCTCAAGAATCTGTGGATTAACCAGGAAATCAAAGAAGAACTGAAACACTTCATGGAAACCAATGAGAATGAAGATACATCACTCCAAAACCTATGGGATACAGCAAAGGCAGCCCTAAGGGGGAAATACATTGCCATCCAAGCCTCACTCAAAAAAATTGAAAATCCCAAATACACCAACTCTCATTACATCTTAAAGAACTGGAAAATCAACAACAAATTAAACAAACACCACACACAAGATGGGAAAAAAAAATTAAGATTAGAGCAGAGATGAATGAATCAGAAACTAGAGATACAGTAGAACACATCAATGAAACTAGAAGCTGGTTCTTTGAAAGAATTAATAAGATCAAAAAACCATTGGCCAAAATGATTCAAAAGAAAAGGGAGAAGACCCAAATTAATAAAATTATGAATGAAAGGGAAGAGATCATGACTAACACCAAGGAAATAGAAACAATCATCAGAAATTACTATCAACAATTATATGCCAATAAGTTTAACAAGCTAAAAGATATAGATACAGTCCTAGAAACCTATAAACTTCCAAAACTGAAACAGGAAGACATTGACAATTTGAATAGACCTATATCTAGTAATGAGATTGAAGCAATGATCAAAAACCTCCCCAAAACAAGTGTCCAGGACCAGATGGATTCCCCGGGGAATTCTACCAAACATTCAAAGAAAAAATAACACCTAATCTCCTGAAGCTCTTTCAAGAAATAGAAACAGAAGGAAAACTTCCAGACTCTTTCTATGAAACCAGCATTACTCTAATCCCCAAACCAGACAAAGACCCCATCAAAAAGGAAAACTTTAGACCAATATCTCTGATGAATATGGATGCCAAGATTCTCAACCAGATCCTCTCCAACAGGGTCCGACAATACATTAAAAAGATTATCCACCATGACCAGGTGGGATTTATCCCAGGGATGCATGGGTAGTTCAACACTCACAAATCAATCAAGGTGATAGAACAGATCAATAAGAGAATAGAGAAGAACCACATAGTATTCTCAATTGATGCAGAAGACGCATTTGACAAAATGCAACATCCGTTCCTGATTAAAACTCTTCAAAGTATAGGGATAGAGAGAACATTTTTCAATATCATAAAATCTATCTACAAAAAACCCACAGTGAATATCATTCTCAACGGGAAAAAACTGACAGCCTTCCCTCTGATATCAGGAACAAGACAAGGATGCCCTCTCACCACTACTTGAACATAATGTTAGAAGTCCTAGCCACAGCAATCAGACAATAGAAAGAAATAAAAGGTATTCACCTGGGCAAAGAAGAAGTCAAACTCTCTCTCTTTGCAGATGACATGGTACTCTATGTGGAAAATCCAAAAGACTCTACCCCCAAATTAGTAGATTTCATATAACAATTTGGTAATGTGGCAGGCTACACAATCAATGCACAGAAATCAGTTGCGTTCTTATACACTAACAATAAAAATATAGAATGGGAAATAAGAGAATCGATTCCATTTACTATAGCACCAAAAACCATAGGATACTTAGGAATAAACCTAACCAAAGTAGTTAAGGATCTGTACTCGAGGAACTACAGAACACTCATGAACGAAATTGAAGAACACACAAAAAGATGGACGACCATTCCATGCTCATAGATTGGAAGAATAAAAATTGTCAAAATGTCTAAACTACCCAGAGCAATATATACTTTCATTGCCATTCCAATCAAAATTCCATCAACATTCTTCAAAGTGTTGGAACAAATAATCCTAAAATTTATATGGAACCAAAAAAGACCCCAATTCGCTAAGGAATTGTTGAAGAAGAGAAACAAAGCTGGGGGAATCACATCACCTGACTTCAGGCTTTATTACAAAGCTCTGATCACCAAGACAGCATGATACTGGCACAAAAACAGACAAATAGACCAATGGAACAGAGTAGAGAGTCCATATATGGACCCACAAATCTATGGTCAAATAGATTTCAAATAGATCAAGCAGGTAAAAATATCCAGTGGAAAAAAGACAGTCTCTTCACTAAATGGTTCTGGGAAAATTGGACAGCTACACATAGAAGAATGAAACTAGACCATTCTCTTATACCACACACAAAGGCAAACTTGAAATGGATGAAAGACCTCAACGTGAGGCAGGAATCCATCAAAATCCTGGAAGAGAACATAGGCAGTAACCTCTTTGACATCGGCCACAGCAACTTCTTTCAAGACACATCTCCAAATGCAAAGGAGACAAAAGTAAAAATGAACTTTTGGGACTTCATCAAAATAAAAAGCTTCTGTACAGCAAAAGAAACAGTCAACAAAACAAAGAGGTAACCCACAGAATGGGAGAGGATATTTGCAAATGACACTATAGACAAAGGGCTGATAGCCAAGATCTATGAAGAACTACTAAAACTCAGCATCCAAAAAGAAGATGAACACATCAAAAAATGGGCAGGAGACATGAAGAGGTACTTCTCCATAGAAGATATACAAATGGCTAACAGACACATGAAAAAATGTTCAACATCTCTAGCTATCAGGGAAATTCAAATCAAAACCACACTGAGATACCACCCTATAAGAGTCAGAATGGCCAAAATTAACAAGACAGGAAACAATTGTTGGAGAGCCTTTGAAGAAAGGGGAACCCTCTTACACTGTTGGTGGGAATGCAAGCTGGGCAGCCGCTTTGGAAAACAGTGTGGAGATTCCTTAAAAAACTAAAGATAGAGCTACCCTATGACTCTGTAATTGCACTACTGGGCATTTACCCCAAAGATACAGATGTAGTGAAAAGAAGGGCCATATGTACCCCAATGTTCATAGCAGCAATAGCCACAATTGCCAAACTGTGGAAAGAGCCAAGGTACCCTTCAACAGATGAATGGATAAAGAAGATGTGGTACATATATACAATGGAATACTATGCCTCCATCAGAAAGGATGGATATCCAACTTTTGTAGCAACATGGACTGGATTGGAAGAGATTATGCTGAGTGAAATAAGCCAAGTAGAGAAAATCAAGTATCACATTTTTCACTTACTTGAGGTGCATAAGGGGTAATCAGAGGACAGTAGGAGAAGGAAAGGAAATGGGAAGTAGGATAATTCTGGGAGAGAAACGAAACATGAGAGACTTTGGACTCAGAAACAAACTGAGGGTCTTGGAGGAAAGGGGGCGGGGGAATGGGAGAGCCTGGTGTTGGATACTGAGGGCACGTATTGCATGGAGCACTGGGTGTGGGGCATAAGCAATGAATCTTGGAACACTGAAAAAATAAAATAAATTAAAAAAAAAAGAAAATCATATGGTAAATTCCCATTATGGGAAATGGTCAATTATAATAGAGATAAGAGTAAAGAGGAAAATCATAATCATCAGGGTTATATGCCTGGATAACAACTTCATCTGACATTCCATCTCAGGACTGAAGGTTGTTGACTGCTACAAGAAAATCCAAATGAAAATTTTTCACCTTTACCCCCCTTTATTGCTGATATAATTACTTCAAGAAATATTTATTGTGGACCAGCCAATGAAGGTATAAGAGAAACAATAGTAAAAACCCTGCCATCACAGCACTTATATTCTAATGAATTCAAGACAGTAAACTTTATATAGATGAAGACGACACATTTTCTTAATAGATTCTCTTATTCATCATATAGGCAAAGTCTCAGAAGCAGAGTAACCAACCTAGTCAAGGAAAAAATATTATGCCAAACTAGTACACAAAGATGAGTCAAGAGACCATGATATTGGTCAAGTTCTTGAAATACATATATAAGGAGAGGGTATATTTATGGTAAATAATGAGAAGATAGTATACTAAATTAAATCCACTAAAAGAAATCATAACAGGTATGGAAGATCTTATATGGCTTTTCCATGGCCAAGGATGTGAATGAACCAACATTTATACAAAGAAAATTATGCCTTATTTGCTGCCAAATAATACTAACGTATATTTAACTTGTAAGTATTTTGTGGTAATGTAAAATGAGATCTGGATTGAAATGAAGGGCTATATAGGGGAATATAAGTAGAATACAGAATTGATCTCTGATATAGAAATAGTATACACTTGCACTTTTTATATATATCTACACACACACACACTGCAGTTTTTTTTGTATAAGAGGTCTAATTTCTCTACATCTTCTCCAAACCAACTTCTAATTTTTTTTTTAATTTTACCCATTCTAAAAGTATGTAGTAGTATTCCATTATGGTTTTAAGTTGCATTCTCTTAATGCCTAATGATTTTAAGCGGCTTTTTCTGTGCTTATTTGCTGTTCATATGTATTCTCTGATGAAACATTGGTTTAAAACTTTTGCCTATGTTTTAAATTGTTTTGTTTCTTTTCTAACTGAATTTAAAGAGTTTATTATTTACTCACTTCGTATTTTATGAAATAATTACACATATAAATTCAGTTCAATGAATGTTATTACATATCATCCAATTTAATTTTCCCTATAACTCTAAGAGTGAATCACCTTGACCATGAGAAAAAAGGACATTCACACCTCATGTATCAAAACCACAAAATTCCAAGTCTAAAAGCACTAATATGGGCATATCCTTGTGCATAATAGTGCGTTACTGATTTTTTACTGAAATATATATGTATACCATTTTAAAATTTTAATTCTTATCTCTGGAGGCAACATTTTTGTGTGTGTGGATAAAATTGACAGCCATTAACTTTAGAGTAATACCAAAAATGGCAAAGCAAGTTTATATATATATGATTATATACTATAATTTAAAAAATAATGATAATGGAACTTGACAATTTTTATTTGGTGAAACTGGAACTTGTTTTACTTATTCAAAAACCCAAGATAAATAAGTGGTGCTGAAATATTGAATATCCTTATGCGAAATAATAATAGTTACACCTCATACCAAAAAAAAATTAACTTTGTGTTTTCAAAATCTGCTATTAAGAAAATGAAAAGGCAATCCATTGCCTCAAAGGGAATAATAAATAATATATGTATAATGTTTATTTAATTAGATTAATATGTGTAACTTTTTATAAGATATGAAGTGCTACATACAAGTAAGAAAATACCATTTCATTTTCTCAGAAGTCACAGTTTGGTCAGATAAAAATCCTGTATTCTGGAAAAATGGAAAAAAATTTCAATACAGCCACCATGCAGTCTCTGCATTGACCCTTTATATTGTCCTTGGAAGGCTGATGACCTGACATTTGCATACATTGTGTACCATTTAACTCTCCAGGATCTGAAATCTCAAACTATGAAATATAATTCAGGAATACACTACTGGTAAGAATGTAAAATGGTACATCTTCTTTGAAAAATACTTTGACAGATTCTTTAAAAGTTAAGCATATATCTAGTATATTGATCTAGCCATTCTCTTCCTAAATATTTAACAAAGAGAAAAGAAAGCATATGTTCATAAAAATACTTGTACATGAAAGTTCCAAGAAACTTTATGTATAACCCCAAACTGGAAATAAATGTCTTTCAAGAGATGAATGAATAAATAAAATTTGGTATATACATGTAATACTAATCAGCAATGAAAATAAATTATTGATGTACACAACAGCTCAGATGTATCTCAGAAATAATTATACTGAATAGAAGAAACCAAGCAAAAAAAGAACACGTATTATATTATTCCATTTTTACAAAACTCTAGAAATGCAAACTAATCTGTAGTGACAGAATGCAAATAAGTGGTTGTCTGGGGTGGGCACTATTCTCAGACCACTAACCTTACCAGTCTAATTAAGAGCACAAAGAGGAACAGATTCAGTCAAGTTTGATGCAATTAATAATACAATAAACTTCCTTCCCTTTTCTAGTCCTTGAATTCATGATTTTTCTATCATCCAAAGGTCAGGTAAACACATTATTTACATGAACATTCTAAGTATTTGTTGATTTCTCTGTCAGTGTCTCAGATGAGAGATGGACAAACCTTACCATTAAACCCATGTTCTAAATGTCACTGGACTTGAAAAACTCATTTCTGGAAACAAAACCTGCTAAACCTGAATTTGTGTCTACATAAAAAAAAGTATAAAAGTGAGAAAAAAAGGCAGTCAAATTAGAATGAAGATAAAAACATTTTTTTATTGTTACTTAAATTTTTTTTTTTTTTTTTTGCCAGTATTCCAAGATTCATTCCCCATTCCCCACACCCAGTGCTCCACGCTTTAGGTGTCCCCAGTACCCACCACCAGGCTCTCCCATCCCTCTACCCCCCTCCCTCCAAGTCACTCAGTTTGTTTCTGTGTCCAAAGTCTCTGTTGTTTCGT
>PITA01015273.1:0-50718 GCA_004023965.1 Spilogale gracilis
GCTTCCTGCCGAGCAGGAAGCCCGATGTGGGGCTTGAACCCTGGACTCCGGGATCATGACCTGAGCCGAAGGCAGCCACCTAACGACTGAGCCACCCAGGCGCCCCTCAATCTTACTCTTAACCTTGTCATGTTAGATGAGTTAACTGAGGCTTTCAGAGGTTAAAGACCTTTCCCACAGCTAACTGACTTCTCAACAACTGAGGTTCATCTTTGTCAGTGGTCTGTCTGCTGTGGTGGCAGGCAGGGCACCGATAAGGAAGAAGGGTATCTTTATGCCCAGGCCTCCCTTTAATGTAAAGAAGCTGGGTGGTACAGTGAGATCCCAGAGCCAGTGGAAATAGAGCAGCATGGTTGAGGAAATGGTTGGAGGCAATGAATCTGAGCAGAGGGGATGGGATGGAAAGGTGACTAGAGTAGAGAGGGTGATCGCTGAGAAGGAAGAGGGTAATAAATATCCCTGCACTGAAGCCCCGTCTGCCCTGAGTTCTCGAGCTTGTTCTTCCATGCTTTGGTTTTTGAAAAGTACTATAGACTGGGGAAATTAAGCAACAAATTTATTTTCTCACAGTTCTGAAGGCTAGAATTCTGAGATCAGGGCATCAGCATGGTCAGATTCCAGCCAAAGCTCTTTTCCAGACTTGTAGAGTAACTGCCTGTTTCCCATGTGCTCACATGGCCTTTCCTCTCTATGTATACTTCAAAAGAGCAAGAGAGTGAGAAATCAAGAATGGGAAGAAAGGTTAGGTCTCTGATGTTTGTTCTCATAACAACATCTCATGACCCAACCTCATGACTTCATTTGACCCTAATTATCTCCCAAAGCCCCTAATACATCACACTGGAGGTTAGGGCTTCAACATACAAATTTTGAAGGGGACACAAACATTCAATCCATAACAATGGGTAAACAACAAAAAAGAAAAAAATGATGAAATAGTAAAAACTGTTGTTACAGACACGAATGTAGATAAACTGACTACTAATGACAATCTGAATCCTAGAATTTTACTTATACTTTCTCTTGCTAATCAGTGCTATTATGGTTTTTCTGTTCTTTATAAGAGTTTTATTTGGGGGGGACACCTTGGTGGCTCAGTCGTTAAGCATCTGCCTTCAGCTCAGGTCATGATCCTGGGGTTCTGGGACTGAGCCCCGCATCGGGCTCCCTGCTCTACGGGAAGCCTGCTTTTCCCTCTCTCACTCTCCTCACTTGTGTTCCCTCTCTAGCTGTGTTTCTCTCTGTCAAATAAATAAATAAAATCTTTAATAGAAAAAAAAGTTTTATTTTTGTATTTACTATCATAATACTTTACATTCAAGGTGAGCAGGGTTGGACTGTAAGCTTTTTGAGGGTAACAGCTGTGCCACATTCATTTTTTTTTTTAAATCACGGCAGCTAAACAAATACTTAGGACATAAATGTTTCATAGATGTTTGATTATGAATAATTGGAATTATACTTTCTATATCCATTTTCTTTCACTTTTATGCCTGCAGTAGACAAACAGAATCTGAAAAGGTAGACAGTAATAGAACTTACCAAAGAAAAGCATGTGATAAAATTTTTCAGAAAAATGATATATAAAGGCTATTGCACAAACTCTATTTAGGATATTTGTTGATGAAGGCTACGATCTTACATTTTGTATACTATCTCTTTGCACTCTGACAAGAAAAGTGTTTTTTTTCCACAATAAACTGGCCATTGTAAAAATCTAACTCTCATTGACAGGGAAATTAGCACACAGATATGGCTCTGGTCTTTAATGGAAATGTAATCAGCAGTCTATCTTTATGAGAGTGTGCTGCCATCACTGAATATCCACTTAAGGGACAAGGCAAGGCTGCAGGCAGCAGTTCAAAAGAATTAACATCCCCCAGGTGACAATAAGCGGATGAAAAATGCTCATGGGGAGAGGATCCATTTCAGATTTCCTATTATTTTTAAAGTAAAACAGAAAGTTGGTCATTTTATATCTTTAGTCTGCTGAGGTTCTCTAATCTGCCAATAAAAGCCTTTAGCATCATCCACTCACTGAGTACTCACAATGCATTTGTTAGTTGAACAGCATGTTCCCCTTGTCATAATGCAGTTAGTTAACCAACTCCCAGTAAAAGGCTTCAGAATAGTTCTAGGTTCTTCCTGTGACATAAAACACACTTTATCATTGAACTCCTTATTACTCTGTAACGTTACCTCTCCTGCTATTGTTCTTCACAAAATATGTCTCCCAAGATTGTAGAACTACTTGCACGTTCTAATTATGCAAATGATTATATGTTGCTACATTTTTATATACTCTTCTGCCTCATCCTAGCATTCCTTTTCTCTTTGGTTCATCTGGGAAAGTCCTTAACAACCTGTCAGACCTTGGGGCGAAAGTGCTATTTGTGGAGCTGGTTCAACCAACTTCTAACCATGAAGAGAAAAGATGCAACATGCTGAACATGACACAAAGGAAAAGGGAATGACCCTAGATTTCTGATGCCTTCATTATGTCACTGAATCAATTAAGAGTAGAATCTCTCTCGCTCTCACTCTGAGATTTTTTAATGTGAAATAATATTCTTTTATCCAAGCCACTTATATGTTTTCTCAAAACATCCTAATGGAAGCATCATAAAAACACATAAAAACACATGATATATTTGGAAAACAGTCAAAATGTCATAGCCAAGGACCTTTTTTGGAGGGAGAGACGTGGAAGGATGAATGGTGAGAGGCAAGAAATATAGGTCAAAGCTAAACCCTGAAGGGCCTTGTCTATGTTAAGAATTCTCTGTCTGTCTATGGAATCGTGGACTCTAAAACAATGCACTAAAAGAAGCCTCTGATACACGGATATGAAACTGTTCAGAAATAATAGAAGTGTCAGAATATGAGAAAGGAAATGGCCAAAGAAGGAAATATTTTAAAGTAAGTATGGAGGGAAATTTTGAATCAGGTAAAAGTGGGGATAAATTATTTTTTTAAACGGTCTTGAATGAAGAAAGAATCCACCTGAAATAGCACCACTTTTTTTTTCTGTTTTTCTCTTACAAAGGCAGCAGAAATGTTAGTCAAAAGTGTTTGAAAAGAGATAAAATTGATAAGTGGCAAGAAATTATGAGAGTTAAACCAAAGGAGTGCTGAGTATGTTGTCATAGTGGTCATTATATTTAATCACTCTTATAAAATGTTATTTAATTATAGCTCTCTCAAGACAGATGTAACCGTGTTCTGTGAAAATCCAGACATCTAAAGGAACAGTGGTTCATCCTAACATGAGTGCTAATGCCTGCTCTATCACCACTCTCAGAAAGTGTGTGTGTGTGGGGCAACCCTCTATTTAATTACCTAATTGTATTCACCTGAGGAAATTAATATGCATATCTCTCATGACCCTGTGTATCCAATCAATGTCAAAGGAAAGTTGTCTTTTACTTTAATTCATTTTCATTTTTAAAACTACACTTCTCATTTCAAGTCTTTGAAAAAGCGACTGTCTTTTATTCAGTAAACATTTCTCTGTCACCAACTTGCTCCTTATTCTTTCCCTTCCATTGCCAAAATCCATATATTGAGAAACTATTCATTTTTATTATGATAATTACAGTCCCTTCCAGTTTAAAAAGCTTGACTACTGTTACAGACTTTTATTTTTGAAAAGATAATAATTGTTTCCCAGTTTAATAACTTCATTTAAAATATCTTATGACCAAAACAGTTTTGAAACAATGGATAGACAACAAGTTTCTAAGATACAGGTGTAAACACAAACTTCAAAGAAAAACTTTTATTCTGGCTCATAGATTTCCCCAAATTCTATTTATTATAGTACATCCCTTCTTTATATTTGTCTGATAATTGTGTCTTTGCATTCCAAGGTCCCCAGCAGTTTTGTTTTGTTTCTAAGATTGGTCACTGTTTACTTTTGTGGCCAAGCCCTTTTGTGGTTGAGTTCATTCATAACTAATTCTCTTGTGCTGCCAGGTAAATTCTTGTCTCCATGAAAGGGAAAGCCATGTCACTAGTTCTGGGCATTTGTTTGTGGTATGCATCTATTCTGCTCTAAAGCATTTTAACTGCAAGGTGAAAAACTCTCTAGCATTTTATTTTTCCCTTGCAGTGCTCAGAAACTATGGAATCATGTGTTCTAGACAATGTAGTTATATTGGTAGAACCCTCGGCAATCTCAGTCTGAGTGACTATGTGAAACAGAAGTCCCTTTCTGTACAGGATAGTACTATAAGTAAGAAATAGAGATTTCTTATATAGAGAGATTGGTGAATTGTTTATTATAAGCCTAACCTAGCCTGATGATTTAACTTGTTGTCCTGGGATCAGAAGCAGTACTAATGGTAAACCAGATTGCTCACAGTTTACTACTTTTCTCAGTAAACAGCTTTCATCTGCCTCCATGAAAGACCTGAAAAGCCCTAGAGGCTAACCTCTAAGGTTGAATCTGTGGACACAACAGTTGAGTGTTTCTTTTTATTTTCCTCAAAAAACAGTATAAATGGATGCCATTGATGGATGTTAGAAAGGTATATAATTACCTTCAAAAGCATATGTGACAGAAAATTCTTTGCCCACTTATGTTTTCCAGTCCTGAATTTTTCTTATTTTTTTTAAGGTCTTTGGTTATTCTTCTTGCTGAGAACTAATCCATTATTCTTTGGAACTGTTTCTCTGGATAATGCCCAAGGCTAAAGAAGACGTTATGTGGGGAAGCATAACTCAAAATCATATATTCATCAGCCATTAATTGTAGACTTTGTGGTTATTCATATTATTTATACTTCCAAAGAAAGTAAATTAACCTTAAAAATAAAAAAAGAAAGAAAATTAGATATACTTTCACTGAGCCACTCTATTTCAGCTGCAATTGAACATACTAAAAATGTTTTTCCTTTGTGTTCAAAGGTCATGAAGAACAGCAGTCTGATTATTCAAAGAGTGATGGAACAGCCATTGTGGATGGGACAAAAATGACATGTCAATTCATTCTAAGCATCATTATGAGTTTGCATTTAAAATATTTTAATTTTAAGACAAGGGCTTAATTTTTCCTCAGGAAAAGTTTCTAAGACCATAATATGCCAAAAAAACTATTACTTCTATTCATAATTAACCTTTTGGCTATAGTGAAAAATAAATGTATCATTCCTCATTCTATTAAACAAATGATTTTACTAAGAGAACACAGTGATATTTTGGGCAAAATTTAATAGTGAATTCAAACTGACAGATATTTCCCACTAAAAGACTCTTATCGAGAGCAATATAACCCAGCGTAACCAGATAAAAGCAACTTTGCTGCAAGAAGATGTACGTTAACCAGTCTTTACTGGCTTACACTGTAATAACAGCTAATCCTCAAATCTCAGTGACTTTAAAACAAAAAGGTTTATACCTTGTTCATGTTTATTGACTATACTAGTTAGCTTTGGCTTTGCTCCATTTGAAGTCCCATACTACAGGAGCAATCTCTATCAAAGACAAGCTATTCTCTTGGAAAAGGGAAAAGAAAGGCGTGAAATCATACAACAGCTTTTAAATCTTCTGCTCTAAACTGACAAAGCATCACTTAACACACATTGCATTGGCCAAACCAAGACAAATAGTTAAGTCTCATGTCAACAGACTGGGGGAAAAAAAATCTCATAAAGAGAGGCAGCAACCAATTGGAAACAATAAAATCTACCCAAAGGGTATTTTTTCACATAATCATTTCTCAGTTGTTGAGGTCTAAGCTAGACTTGACATGCTGGATATGATGCCTCCTTCAGTTCTGCTAGACTCCAAACCTACCTCTGTTTACCCTAAGTTCTCTTGAGATATGTCAAGCTAATTTTATATCCACATGAATACTTCTTAATGGTGAGGTTCTGCTAAAATTTTCTCTGGGCTCTTTTACTCTAGAAGGCTAGGCACATAGAAGTGGAAACCTCAAGAAATGCTCTTTTATTTACTTATCGAGAGCTATTCAGCAGAAAAAATTACTCCAGTTTTTTTTTTGGGGGGGTTGCCTTTTTTTTTTTTAAGTCAAAGAAATTTTCTGGATCCAGAGCCCCAACTTTTCAAAATTCAGTCTAAGGATTGAATCCAAACTATGAACTCTTCACCATCGCCTGACTATGACATATTTGTGACTTTAACTTGATGTTTTCATTTGAGTTTTTAGACATCTTCAGGACTGGGGGGGTGCCTGGGTGGCTCAGGCATTAAGCATCTGCCTTTGGCTCAGGTCATAATCCCAGGGTCCTGGGATCAAGGCCTGCACTGGATTCTCTGTTCGGTGGGAAGCCTGCTTTTCCCTCTCCCACTCCCCATGCTTGTATTCCTTCCTTTGTTGTGTCTCTATCTTTCAAATAAATAAATAGCATCTTTAAAAATAAATAAATAAATTGAAATAAGGTTAATATTTTTTCAATATAGTTATAACACTGTTTTTTGCTGCACTGGGTTTGAGTTCTAACTCTACCACTCCCAAACAAAGTAGACTTGAGCAAGTCATGTACTTCCTAAGAACTCTGAATATCAAAACAGATTTTAAAGTTTTCTACAACAGCCTAATATTAAAGAGGAAGAAACTAAGTTCTTAGAATAAAGAATATGATTTGACTAGGATTGGATGTAGGCCACCCAGTGACCTCAATACTTCCACTCTGCCATAATCATAGATAATCACTTACTCTCCAACCAGAACTAAAACAGCACTGAGTCTAGAGTAGTCTGATAGAATGTAATCTAGTATATCCAAATAAGTGTATGGTATGCTTTAGCCCTCTAACTTATCTTTACTATTCCTGATTCTTAAACTGCATTATACTCTGTACTCTATTGCTTTAAAATATATGGCATATTTGAGGGAGGAGCAAAATGGCAGAGGAGTAGGAGACCTAGATATTATCAGGTGCCAGGAGTTCAGCAAGATAGTTATCAAACCAGTTGGAACACCCACAAATTCAATAGATCAAAGAGAAGAAGAGCAGCAATTCTAGGAACAAAAAAGCAACTACTTTCTGGAAGGCAGGTCATGCAGAGAAGTGAATCCAAGGTGACATTTGGGAAGACAGACTGTGGGGAGAGGGGCCTGCTCCCAGCCATCAGAAGAGCAGCGGAGCACAAAACCAAAACCTTTAGAAGTCTGCTCCATTGAGGGACACCACCCCAGAGGCTAAGTTGGGGGTGGAACTCTCACTGGGACAATGTGGTCTCAGGACCCATGGGGTCACAGAAAGACCTGGGCTGTCTGAGTGTGGCAGAGCTCCCAGGTATCAGAGCGGGGAAGCCAGCTACAGAGATGGAGCCGAGGAGTTTAAGGTAGCTCTTGGCTCCCAGTTACCTTAAACCATAATGCAAGGAGCATTCAGGCCACTGTTCCTCGAGTAGGGACCCCCTAAGTGGCAGATCTGGGGAGACCCCCTCCTTCCTCACTGGGAGGAGCAGTGCGAAAGCACGCTCCAAGAATCTCCTGGGTTTGGAGACTCCTAATGGGGCGGTGCACTAGAAATAGAAACACTGGGTCACAGACTAAGTGAGCACAGAATGCATCCAGAGACCAGGGAGACAGGTGTGATTAACTTCTTTTCTCTGAGGGCACACTGAGGAGTGGGGACCTGAGTTTTGGATCCTCTGGGCCAGAGACTGGGAGGCCACTATCTTCATTCCCAACCTCCAAGGCTGTATAGAAAGTGTTTAATGAACAAAAGCTACCAAGAGTAAAACCAAGCAGATTACTTAGTCTGACCCCTGGCAAAGGCAATGTAATTCCACACTGGGCAAAGGCATTTGAGAATAAATACAACAGGCCCCTCTCCCAGAAGATCAGCGAGAACATCCAGCCAGGACCAAGTTCACTGACCGATGAGAACTGTGGAACTCCAGAGCTAGGGGAATGCATCACATAGAATTCATGGATTTTTTCCCCCTATGATTCTTTAGTCTTTCAAAGTTAATTTTTTTTAAATTTTTTTCTTACTCTATTTTTAAAATTTTTTCTCTTTCCTATTTTAACATTTTTAACTATTTTATCTTATCAATACTTTTTAAAAAATCTTTTTTTTCAGTTTTCAGTGTTATATTCATATTCTATCCTTTCATTGTATTTAAGTTTATTTTTTGTAGACATATAGGTTTTTCCTTCTTTAAAATTTTGGGATATATTTTTTTCTACTAGATCAAAATATACCCCAAATCCAGTGCATGGCTTTGTTTTAGTCTCCAGTCTTATCAAATTCTTTCCTCTTTCTTCTTTTTTTTTTTTTACCAACTTCTTACCCTATCAATTCCTTTTATATAATTCTTTTTAATTTTCATCTTTACAGTCAAATTCCATCAAGTCATCATGTATACCCTTATTTTTGTGCATATGTAAGTTTCCCTTTCTTTAAATTTTTGAGAGGCAGTTTCTTTTAACAGACCAAAATACACATAAAGTCAAGTGTGTGGCTCTGTTCTATTTACCAGTATAATCATATGCATAGAGACAGGCAGACAGATATAGATATAGGTTTTATTTTCCCCTTTTTTCTCCCCCTGGTTTTGGGTCTTTTCTGATTTGGTTAATATATATTTTCTGGGGTCGTCGCTACCCATTTAGTATTTTGTTCTCTCATTCATCTATTCTTATCTGGATAAAATGAAAAGGTGTAAAAACTCACCTCAAAGAAAAGAACAAGAGGCTGTACCGAGGGCTAGGGACCTAATCAATAGTGACATTAGTAATATATCAGAACTAGAGTTCAGAATGGTGATTATCAAGGGTGCTATCTGGGATCGAAAAAAAGCATGGAAGATACTACAGAATCCCTTCCTGGAGAAATAAATTCTCTTTCTGGAGAAATAAAACAAATAAAATCTAACCAAGTTGAAATCAAAAAAGCTATTAATGAGGTGCAATAAAAAAATGGAGGCTCTTACTGCTAGGATAAATGAGGCAGAAAAGAGAGAATTAGTGATACAGAAGACCAAATGATGCAAAATAAATAAGCTGAAAAAAAGAGAGACAAACAGCTACTGGAACACAAGGGGAGAATTAGAGAGATAACTGATACCCTAAGAAGAAACAATATTAGAATATATGGGATCCCTGAAGAAGAAGAAAGAGAGAGAGGGGTAGAAGGTATATTAGAGCAAATTATAGCAGAGAATTTCCCTAATTTGACAAAAGGAACAATCATCAAAATCCAGGAGGCACAGAGAACCCCCCTCAAAATCAATACAAATAGGTCCACACCTCATCATCTAATAGTAAAACTTATAAGTTACAGTGAAGACAAGAAAATCCTGAAAGCAGCTCAGGAGAAGAGGTCTGTAACATACAATGGTAGAAATATTAAACAGGCAGCAGACCCTGTCACAGAGAACGGCAGGCCAGAAAGGGCTAGCATGATGTATTCAGAGAACTAAGAGAGAAAGTTATGCAGCCAAGAATACTATATCCAGGTAGGCTGTCACTGAAAATAGAAGGAGAGATAAAAATCTTCTAGGACAAACAAAAACTAAAAGAATTTGCAAACACCAAGCCATCCCTACAGGTAATATTGAAAGGGATTCTCTAAGCCAAGAGAGATCCTGAAAGTAGCAGACCAGAAAGGAACAGAAACAATATATAGTAACACTCACCTTGTAGGCAATACAATGGCACTAAATTCACATCTTTCAATAGTTACCCTGAATGTAAAGGGACTACATGTCCCAATCAAAGACAATGTATCAGAATGGATTAAAAAAACAAGACCCATCAGTATGCTATCTCCAAGAAACTCATTTTTGACCCAAATACATCTCCAGATTGAAAGTGAGGGGTGTGGAAGACAATGTACCATGCTAATGGATATCAAAAGAAAGTTGGGGTGGCAATCTTTATATCTGACAAGTTAGATTTTCAGCCAAACACTATAATAAGAGATGAGGAAGGACACTGTATCATACTTAAAGGGTCTGTCCAATAGGAAGATCTAACAATTTCAAATATCAATGCCCCTAACATGGGAGCAGCCAATTATAAGAACCAATTAATACCCAAATTAAAGAAACACATCAACAATAATACTAAGATAGTAGGGGACATTAACTCCCCTCTTACGGAAATGGACAGATCATCTAAGCAAAAGATCAACAAGGAAATAAAGGCTTTAAATGATACACTGGACCAGATGGACATAATAGATATATTGAGAACATCTCATCCTAACGCAACAGAATACACATTCTTCTCTAGTGCACATGGAAAATTCTCCAGAATAGATCACATCCTCAGTCACAAATCAGGTCTCAACCTGTACCAAAAGACTGGGACCATTCCCTGCATATTTTCAGACCACAATGCTTTGAAACTAGAATGCAACCACCAGAGGAAAGTTGGAAAGAGAGCATCCTACTAAAGAATGAATGGGTCAACCAGGAAATTAAAGAAGAATTTTTTTAAATATCATACAAACAAATAAAAATGAAAACACAACTGTTCAAAATCTTTGGGACACAGCAAAGGTGGTCCTGAGAAGAAAGTATATAGCAATACAAGACTTTCTCAAGAAACAAGAAAGGCGTCAAGTACACAGTCTAACCCTACACCTAAAGGAGCTGGAGAAAGAACAACAAAGAAAGCCTAAACCCAGCAGGAAAAGGGAAAAGATCAGAGCAGAAATCAATGAAAGAGAAACCAAAAGAACAATAGAACAAATCAATGAATGTAGGAGCTGGTTCCTTGAAAAAATTAATAAGATTGATAAACCCCTGGCCAGATTTAACTAAAAGAAAAGAGAAAGGACCCATATTAATAAAATCATGACACAGAAAACAGAAACATAGATTAATGGAACAGAATAGAGATCACAGAAATGGAACCTCAACTCTATGGTCAACTCATCTTTGTCAAAGCAGCAAAGAATGTCCAATGGAAAAAAAGACAGTCTTTTCAACAAATGGTGTTGGGAAAATTGACAGTACATGCAGAAGAATGAAACTAGACCATTTTCTTACACCACACACAAAAATAGACTCAAGATCGATGAAAGACCTCAATGTGAGACAGGAATCCATCAAAATCCTTGAGGAGAACACAGGCAGCAACCCTTTCAACCTTAGCCAACCTTAGCCACAGAAACTTCTTCCTAGAAACATTTCCAAAGGAAGGGAAGCAAAGCCAATAATGAAGTATTGGGATTTCCTCAAGATCAAAAGGTTTTGCACATCAAAAGAAACAGTCAACAAAACCAAAAGACAACCAACAGGCTGGGAGAGGATATTTGCAAATGACATATCAGATAAATGGCTAGTATCCAAAACTATAAAGAACTTACCAAACTCAACACCCAAAGAACAAATAATTCAATCAAGAAATGGGCAGAAGATATGAACAGGCTTTTCTCCAAAGAAGATATCCAAATGCCCAACACACATGAGAAAGTGTTCAACATCACTTGGCATCAGGGAAATACAAATCAAAACCACAGTGAGATACCACCTCACACCAGTCAGAATGGCTAAAGTTAAGTCAGGAAATGACAGACATTGGCAAGGATGCGGGGAAAGGGGAGCCCTCCTACACTGTCAGTGGGAATACAAGCTGGTACAGCCACTGTGGAAAATAGTATGGAGATTCCTCAACAAGTGAAAATAGAGTTACCTTATGATGCAGCAATTGCACTCCTGGGTATTTACCCTAAAGACACAAATGTAGTGATCTGAAGGGGCATGTGCACCCCAATGTTTACAGCATCAATGTACACAATAGCCAAACTAGGGAAAGAACCTAGATGTCCATCAATACATGAATGGATAAAGAAGATGTGGTATATATATAATGGAATCATATGTAGCCATCAAGGAGAATGAAATCCTGACATGTGCAATGATGTGGATAGAACTGGAGGGCATTATGCTGAGCGAAATAAGTCAATCAGAGAAAGACAAGTATCATATGATCTCTCTGATATGAGGAATTTGAGAGGCAGGGTGGGGACTGTGGGGGGTAAGGAGGGTAAAAATGAAACAAGATGGGACCAGGGAAGGAGACAAACCATAAGAGACTCTTAATCTCAGGAAACAAACTGAGGGTTGCTGGAGGCGAGAGGGGTGGGACAGATGGGGTTGCAGGGTGATGGACATTGGGGAGGGTATGTGCTATGGTGAGTGCTGTGAATTGTGTAAGACTGACTATTCACAGACATGTGAATAACACAATATATGTTAATAAATAATAAAATAAAATAAATACAATAAAATACATGGCATATTTAAAATATATTTTAAAAATTAAGCAATTTCTGCCTTAGCTGACTTCTACAAATTTCAACTCATTCTTCCTTATCCTATAGCAGTGGCAGGAGCAGCAATGGCAGAGGTAGCAGTACTAGTAGTAATAAAAGTAGTAAACTCATTTTTTCAATAGAGCTATGAGATCCTCTAGAATACAGATAACAAAACTGAGGCACAGAGAGGGTATGTTTCTTGCCCCAAGTCCCACATTCTTGGAAGTGACAGATCTGGGATCTGAATCCAGGTGATGTGACTCCAGAGCCTATGCCTTAACTACTATGTTTGCTACTTCTTTCTTTCTGTTAAGTCCACTGATCTAAGTTCTTATGTCTCTGCCCACTTTTTAACAAGAATGCTGTAAAGCTTCTCTTAAAAATTTGCATCACTAGAATAAATACGTAAAACCAATCATTTATTTCTCCTTATCTTCACTGTATAACATCATAGAAATAAAATCCAATTAGAGGGCAAAAAAATCTCTAAAATTTGGTTTGAAATGAGTAATATCTTTAACAATACACTATTTCCTTTAGTACAAATTACTGTGGGATACACTTTCATATGCACCCAGAAATCTACTTTTATTTTAATGTAGATGTAGTCTATTTTTAAAGTATCATTTATGATCATCTGTTTATTAAGATGTATACAAATAAATTCTCCTTCAAACTACCTACAATTATTACTATGATGGATGTTAAATATAAACCTCTTCTTTTTTGCCCTGATGCCTAATGTATGTTAGTGGGCATGATTATCATTTAGTACCCTTTCCTAGATTATATTCAAATTTCCAAGGAAGAATCCTTGGGGTAGAATCTTTTTTTAGGCAATTTTGAAAATGTGACTGAGTGATTTATATGAAATTCCTATGTGATCATATAACATATAACAGAGTTACTCACATTATTAAAGATGATTCTGGAATCATAAGACTAAAAAGTTAATGATTTTTGCAATTACAAGATACAGTGTGAGATGTTAACTTTATCAATGACTCATCACTTACTAGCAAGGAATCACCAGTTGGAATGATTTTAAACCATATTTTGGAGATATTTTGACAACCCTACCCCCTCCAGTGTTCCTGATAACCCTTGGCACAGTGTATAACTTGCCTAATAGTAAAAGTAGGTGAAAATATTTTCAAATGTTTGGGATGCTGGCAAATGAAGTCAACCAATGTGCATTCAAGATTCCATCTATTTAAATGACTATTTTAGCCAACAAGAGAAAACAGCAATAAATTCAGGATGCTGGTTTTAAAAAGGAAACATTTTAAGAAATATTATCCAGGTTAAAACCAAAGTAAAATCCTGATTAAGTCATTTCATTATTATTTGTTTCATCTGTTCACCCTAACTCACAGGTCTCACATGATTTAATCGTGTAGGTCGTTGGGAGTAGATATTGTATCTTCTCATTTTGGAACTCACAATGCCTAGAATAATATAGGTGCTCAACAAATATCTGTTAAATAATGAACAATGATCAAATGAAGAAAGAAAGAAATAAAAAGTGGTAAGGTTTGGGAAACTTTAAATTTAAAAAAATTAAGACTTTAAAGACATTAAATTTATATGCTGCAAAGAAAATACTGAAGTCATTTAGACCATTCTCTGCAAACAGATTTCTATGTAGAAATACGGAATTTTCTGAGTACAAAGGAGTATCAGAAATTAGCCAAAGTACAGCTCAACCAGCAGGAAACCCACTCCAAATTGTGGAACTACTCCAGGAACCACGCATTTTGCAATATTTTTAAATTCTAATTTTATACTCAGAAAGACAAAAAGGAAAAAGTTATATGTTATTGGGTTAAAATAATATTTCTGTGTCGACCTAGAGCTTTCTATTAGACCAATCACCTTGTTCTTGTTGGGGTTGGGAAATTCTTGGTATTTTCAAAGCAGCCCATAAAAACAGTGGTTCAGAGAGAGAGCAAGTAAAGTTCAAGGCATAGCAATGCCAGTTTTCTACAGCATTCCTTTTGCTTTTGCACTCTACACATTCCATCTTGGAGATGAAAGCCCCCTAACTCCCGCCTGCAGATACAGATGCAATGGTTGCAATGCCCTTCAGACTCTGAATGACTTCCCTAAAAAACAATTTTAAGACTAGATGAGAGGATCTGCAGCAAGTCCCAGAATTCTTTGCCTTAAGGGCCCACTCTAATCCTTCTCTCCGGCTCAACTGACTTTTCTCTTTGGTCTATCTAGTTTACAATACTGACCCACTCTGTTCCGGCCTCTGGAGTCATCAGCTGACATACTTACCCCTTTGCTCACACCCACAGCACATGGACACACATGCACAAACAAGTACACAAACGCACATCATACTAGATTAAAAACCATTCATAGGCAAATCTCCTCTACATAAGATCCAGGCTATCTTTCCCACCCAAGACAGAAAATATGTGTTGGGACAGCTCCCTTCTAACCTATGTATTCCACTTTCAGGTGGATCCATAGGGAACTGGTATCAGGTGGATCCATAGGGAAGTCGTATCTGTTTTATTTCATGTTTATTTTGGAATGAAGTGCATTTTACAATAACCTGCTGCTTTAGGGTTTCTCTTAAGCCCACCTCTAGCAAATATGTTTTCAGCTGAGTCTAGACAGAACTATATTTTATTTTCCATGTATGTTAATGCACAACATGTATGGATGCTAAAAATAAAAGAGGGTACAAATCAGAGCACAGAAGGAGATTAAATGATTTTAATACCTTGATTATAGTTTTTATGAGTTTCATAATTTAACACCTGGTCTTAAGCTTGTTTTGTTTTCTTTTTCAGTGTTGCCCTCTGATATAAATGAGGTAGGGTCACAATTTAATGTCATTTTTCAATTTATAGGCACCCTTAGTATTTATAAAAAAATAACCAAAAAGTAGCTGATTTAACAGCATTTTTTTCCAAATCTTTTAAAAATGTAGACAAACTATATCTTCAGCTTTAATTTCAATTTAATTATCTTTCAAAGACATTTTTCAATAAACATGACCGTGTTTTCTAAATTAATCAGAATACATAATAAGTATTTCACAAATATTAGTTTGTACTAGTCATTGTGTTGTTTACTGCTGCAACAAATAAGCCCACACATTTTACTGGCTTATCACTGTAGAAGTATGTTACTGGTCTGCAAGAAGCCTTCCACATGTTAATTCAGGTACACAATTTCTGCCACCTACCTAATAATGTGGTAGCCTGAGGGTCTGCTCTGCAGTCATCCAGTGGTGGAAAAAGAAAGTTCTTTGGGGCATATGTCACTTCACTCATATCCATTAAGAGAACTAGTCACAGTGCCCCACAAAATGGGAGTGGAATGAAGCAGTCCTGGTTCAGCAGCTGCCTCCCAGAACTCACTGTATATTCCTTAGTATGGATAGAGCTCAAATCTTTGTGGGAGAGTTGGCTGTCTCTTCCATGGCTAGCATTTATACTAAAGTCCATACACTTGAATGCAGAGACAGTAATGAATGAAGTGGTTCAGATATAAAACTATAGGAACTTAAGAAACTATATGAAATCTGAAAGAATATTCTCTGACTAAAAAGGGACAATGGTTCCTATTCAGAAAAGCATGCATATCATTGGCAGAGCTTGTCATATGAGAAAAATATTCTCTATTTTTTAAAATAGGTAATGTCATGAGTTTTAAAAGCTAACAAGGGGAGCTTGAGGGGATGATGGGCAAAACAGGTGATAGGGAGTAGAAGTAACAGGAACGCAATTATGGAATGAATAAGACATGGAAATAAAAGGCACAGTACAGGAAATATTGTCAATCCTATTGTAATAGCATTTTTTGTGACAGATTGTAGCTACACTTGTGGTGAGCACAGAATAATATATAGGCTTATCATATCGCCATGTTATACACCTAAAACTAACATAACACTGTATGTCAAATATACTCAAAAATTAATTTAACATTTAAAAAAAAGTATAAGCAGATAAGAAAATAAAACTGAAAGCAGCATAAAGAACTGACTCAAAGAAAATGTGTTTGCCATCTCTATCATATATGGTACCTTCCCTGTGATAAAAAACCCTCAGTAAAGAGACAGAAGGGTTACTGTCTTCTCAGGTTCAGCCTTCTTCAAACTTTCTTTTTTGTTTAGAAAAAAAAATTGTGAAGAAGTAGTCTTAGTGCATGCGTATATGAATGCTATACTCAAAATATACATCACATATAGTTACTACCTCAAAGCAATGCATTTAGAATGAGGTCCATCATTACTGATGTGGATATAAATCCACACTTCAAATAATCTTACTCATAATTTCATATTTTAAAGAGCGTCATGACAGATATGATTAGGTAATCATTGTTCTACCTCTTAAACTGGCTGATGAAGAGGACATTGGAATAGAAGACTCATCATTTTCTCCATTTTATCTTTGCTTATGCTTATATTGAATGCAAATCTGCATAAAGAAATCTTTTTTATCTACTTCTCAATTTTATTAATATAATAAATGTTAGCAAGGCCTATGTCTTCCAATTTTTAGACTAAAAAATGCTAACAAAGTTCTTAAATTTTCTCTCTGCCTCAATTGCTTTGTATATTACATACACACACACACACAGTATTTTGTCCAAGATCATACTCCTCACTTTGATAATGTAATAATTCACATTTGTATAGCATATAGTTCTGCATAGGCCCATATGGCACCTTTAGTTTCATTTATGGCTTTTCAATAAGTTTCTACTTACTTAAAACGTAGATATATACCATTAGTGCTTGAAAGTTTTATTAATCACAATACCAAGAGCATTTTCTTGGTAATTATAATAACAAAACACTGGTCTCTATAAAATGAGATTTAGAGTCTTTCAGTTGAGCTGAAACAGAATGAAAGAAAGGAAATACAGACTGGAGCTAGGTTTTCAAGCAATTCTAGTTTAAAATGTGTAAAAAGATGCAGAAAATAATTCTTCTCTTGGTTGTGACTCCTCATACATAAAAATGAGCGTATGCCCTCAAGTTATGTTGCTACACTAAATAACTACTTACATTTAAAGTTTGTAATTAGTTGGCAGTCAATCAATAAGGCAAAAATAGAGGTTTCTTTTCTATACCACAGAGAAAAGAGATATTTTCTCTTATAGTCCTTATGAGGTGAATGAAAAAATGCAAATTATGGAATTTAGACATTTTTTTTAAAGATTTTATTTATTTATTTGACAGAGAGAAGCACAGCTAGAGAGGGAACACAAGCACGAGAGGGGAGTGAGAGAGGGAGAAGCAGGCTTTCCTGCCAAGAGCCTGATGCGGGGCTCGATCCCGGGTCTCCAGGATCATGACCTGAGCCAAAGGCAGTCGCCCAACCAAATGAGCCACCCAGGCGCCCCGGAATTTAGCCATTTCTTATACTGCAATCTATTTTTTAGCTACTGGTGATTTTCTTTGATATTAGAAATCACTTGATATTTCTGAGATGAATACTGTTTGTAACCAGAATTTTTGGCCTATTACATTCTGAGACTTAATTTCACATATTCCCATAAGAAGAGAAGTTCATCAAATAAATTATAAACCAAACTCTTAACAGTATGGCATGGCATTACAGGGACTCTTATTTTTACTTCACATATTTCTATATTATTTGAATACTACTACATTTGTAATGAATATATATCTACACATAGACAAATACATATGTGTATATATACATTTTATATAAAATATTAAATAAAAATATATATATAAATAGCAAATAAGAATATCTATCTAATTTAGCTACTTTCACTAATCAATCAATCTTGTGCTTCCTTTATGATAGGTACTTCTCTGATCTCTTTATATTTGTTCCTTTAATCCTGTATGATCTGAGCAAGTTACTTAATAAACCTATGAGTAAAGTCATAAAAACGCTAATTTTATTTGTCCTATAAAGTGGTGTAATATTAAGTAAAAATATATTAAGTAAATATAAATTTTTTACATTTGGAAAGTGCCTAGAACTCTGTAAGGGTTGAATAAGCCTTAGCTATTATCCAGGAGGAGTAAGCTCCATGACAAAAGGGATTTTTACCTTATTTTTTCATTTCTGTATCTTCAGTACCAAAAATTAAATTGTTCACTAATATGTGCTCAATAATATTGAGTTAGATGTACTGTATCCCTGCAGAGGTGAGATAACAAGGTAACATAACTGAAGGTAAGATAACTGAAATACAGAGAAATCAACTAACATGGCCAAGAACAAATGGCTATTAAATAATAAAACAGATTTTATTTTTTATTTTATTTTTTATTTTTTTAAAGATTTTATTTATTTGACAGTGAGAAACACAGCCAGAGAGGGAACACAAGCGCGAGAGGGGAGTGAGAGAGGGAGAAGCAGGCTTCCCGCCGAGCAGGGAGCCTGATGTGGGACTCCATCCCGGGTCTCCAGGATCATGACCCAAGCCAAAGGCAGTCGCCCAACCAACTGAGCCACCCAGGCGCCCCATAAAACAGATTTTAAACACAGCCAATATGACTCCAAGGGCTTATACACTCATCCCCTCCCCTCTATTGTCATTCTTTTTATAACAGATTATACAGGATGTAAAAGGAGAATTAGCCCTAGCAGAATGAGATCTCATTAAGGCCCTCCAGTTCTTGAAGATCTACTAGAGCTATCATTAAATCACAGCTTCCAGAAACACATTTCTGGAGTTGAAAAAGGTACTCGTAGGCAGACAGTCTGACTAAGAAGCAGGAGAAATGTAAACCACAACTGTAGAACGATCTCACCAAGAAAACAGTTAAATTTTAAATCCATTAATAAAAGTTAATTCCAATCATCCACTCATGCCCTGAAGACAGAGGCTTTAACCCTATTTCAAAGTTGTATTCTGGCAGAAGGCATTTTAATTTTCTCCCAGTTATTTTAGAAGATTCTCAACAACTCTTTCCTGTGCCAGTTGTGAAGCCACTCCCAAATGAAGTCCTGTACTCAAATCACTTTACACAAAAAAACCAAGGTCAAAAGTAATATATGAAAAAGTCATGAAGGAAGCTATTTTCCAGGTTTTCCCTGGATGGCATTTTGGAATCCTTGTTAAAATGCATTCATCTCAAATCAAAACCCTGATCCACTGTTTAGTCAGAATATTATATGTACATTAGAAACATTTCCAATCATATGACTTTTATTTTAAAGTCTAGACTTTTATTTACTAAAAACAAGTTATCTATGAAAAAAAATGTATTATCAAGAAAGCAATAATGCTACTTAATGAGTGGGGAAAAAAACCTAAGAGAAAAATAGGAAAGGAGGGAAGGATAGGAAAATCAAATTTTAAATATCAAATTGAGGTTTAGAAAAAAATCTTTGTAAATTTTGAAACTCAAAAAATAAATTATATTGATGTGCTTATTCTGTTCATTTATCAGGTTCCCTTTGGGTGACTTTTGGCTCCAGCTCTTAGAGATGAACTCAGTAACACTAATACTTACAGTCCCTGAATTCAGTTATTTTCCTGCTGTCATTTATCATTACTGAGGAATTTTAGATGAAGCAATTCACATATGACTTTTACTTAAAGAAATGGTCCCTTAATTTTTCAGATCTTTTTTTCCATTTTGCCATTACTTTTTGCTTTGAACACAGAAGTAAAGAAGTCCCCATGTCATAACATTAGACTGACTCTCATTAGCCTATTCACAGAGACTCTACTAAAAGGCTAGGATCTCAAATGAATCAAAGGGAGGCTAGGCAACTAGTCTTGGATGACAGTCAAGAATCAAGGGGTCCCTGGAGGCTAGAGCAGCAACGGCAAACCAACAGGAGCTGAGCCCCACAACTATTGCTAACATCACTCTCTTACAGTGCAACCTCCTACAAAGAAGCATTCAATTTGCTAAGCCCAAGTACGCACCTAATATGACCTCTTCCTCCATCCATGCAAGGACAAGGAATAAAAGGAACTGTATTTCCCTCTAAGATTACATACAAAGAAAACTGTATCCCCAAGTGAGATAAGTGTGCTAATTAGGAATATTTGATTGAATATTTACTCTGTAGTCAGAAACCTAAAAATGCCCAGTACATAAGTGAGGACGAAAGCTAGCTGAGCCTTAGGCACACCTGATCGAAAGATACTATTCAAGGAACACTCATCGACTTACAGCAAATTGGAGCCAAATCGTAGCTTCTCCATATTCTAAATATGTTTAGAATATTTGTTTCTTCATCTACAACACTCTGAACAGAAGGGTTGTTCTGAGGATTAGCAATAACCAACCTCGCACACAACAGAAATTCAGAAAATGATAGCGATCCACAGAGATATCAAGAGCCTCTCTGCCATCATCTGCTCTCAGGGCTATGTCTACATCTCCTGACATTAATCCCTCCACACTAACATCCTGATGACACTGGATTCTCTAGCCACAAAAACCCGTCAAGGTTCTCCAAATTTTTGAAAATATTGCAATACTGCAAACTGGCCTTTATTCAGCCAATTTTCTCCTCTCAACCAATTCTGAGAAATTCATTATTCATCTCCTTAATGTTTACTATAATCCATTTTGATCATCCCAGATTTTCCTCCTACTGAGAGACCATATGAATTCATTGTTTCAAAAATAATTGCCCTAAAAGAAGTGAGAATTTGGTACATCATTAATTCTCATCACCTTCACATTATAAATATTTAGTTTACTCATTTGTTCATTAATCGTGGCCAGCGAATGCTTATATTCTTCTGAGGAAAACAAGCTTTTGAAAAATAAGACCCCAACTGCTGGAGAAACAACGTAAAAATGAATTCCTTCAGATGGACAACATTGCAGACACTGGTGACTTGAGTATTGACAGAAAAGAAAATGCCTATAATCAAACTGCTGGTTGTAAAGGAAATGCTGACCCTGATGAGCTCACCCATCATTAGCTTAGTTAGCTCTCTAGCTTGTGAATACATCCACAGGCCTTTCCTGAAGAGCCACTGGCCATCTCACCTCTTTGACTCAACAGATGGACCTCCCCCAGCACTGGGATCCCCAGCTCTGCTTCCTGTTTGCCTGGCCCCAGAAGCAGCGGCCAGTTTTTAAAAAAGCTGTTCTTGCTCTAGTTAGTACATAAATCGGGCAATGAGCTTTTATGATAAAATTAAAATATATGTACTAAGAAGTTAGGTTAGATTTAAGGAAAAAATCCATTTATCCCTTGGATTATTATCTCAATTATAAGTAATTATCAGAGAAATATATTTGCGGTAAACTCATGTTACCATTAATGAAAGGTGATAATTACAGTTTACAAGTGTCAGTATAATCTTTTGTAATCCTTATGATCCCTTAGATAGATGTCAATTATCTCCAGTTTGCATAAACATAAGGTAGATTAATGAAAGTGATTGTATTTTTTATTTATAACATTAAAGGTAACATTTGTTTTACAACCACTTAGAATTAACTGGGCAGCAAATCTTCTTTTATTTGGAGAAATGTTTTGCATGCTAATATGCTAATTTGCACTAAATGTAAATATCACTCCATTTAAAAAAGCAACCAATAGATTCTACCCTGATTATTTTATAGTGCAGCCATATTATCTTACTTGTTTATGAAAGTCTGGTTAAATATAAGTGACATTTTGTTCTATGTGATGTTACATATCACCCAGTTATTTTGCAGTATTGAAGGGGTTATATTTAGAGAGATGCTAATGCTAGCTTTACTTTCTGTGTAATAAGAATAGATTAGTAGAGTTATATACATGAAACTAATGTAACACAGTGTGTCAACTATACTCAAATATTTTTTTTAAAAATAGATTAATAGATAGAAGGGAAAATAGTTAGAAAAAGTTATATAGTAATTGTTGAAACCTCATAGTCCTAGTTTCCACTTTATTATTTTTAATGCTTTATAACTACCTTACTCCCCACTAGATTAAGTTCTGATAGTATAAAGACCAAATGTCTTACCTGTTACATATGATAATCCTGGAACTTTGCACAGAGCCTAGGGCACAGAAGGTGCTAATTTCCTTAGAGGTAAATGAATATCTGTTGCATCCCTGTGCCATTCCTGGGTCATTCCCCATGCCCCCACAATCACCTCAACTCTATCAAATCTTTTTTTCTTAGCCTTTGGGGGCCCTATGGTCAATATAATACTAGCTATAAAACAGAGTTTCCTTCTCCCATGCAGCATACAGTTTGATTGTAGAGAGAAAATTATTACTTTGGAAACAATTTTTTTTTAAATCTTTAAGTGAGAATTTTATGGTACTGAGGAAGAAGATTTCAATGCCTAAGGCATTAAAGACCTCAGAGGGTTAACAGAATTTCCTGAGTTTCAAAGGACAGGTTGGCTTTACCTAGACAGTTTATCTGGGGGTGTGTGGGTAATGAGTGATGTGATTTGGAGATGGATGTAAGCAATAATTCCAAGCAGAAAATCAATCCTGCGTGTGTGTGTCTGAGTGTCTGTGTTTATCTATGAATGTTTATGTGTATGTCTCTATAGGCATTTTTCTGTATTTGTTTCTGTGATTCCTTATGTATGTGTCTCTATGTTGTGGGTCAAGTGAAAGACAATGATGAGATGACCCCCTCAAAGTTAGTACAACACTCATCTGCTGATTATGACCATCCTCTTACCGCCTGTAACATGGTCCTCGACTTTCAACTTCTTTCCTGCAGACTTTATGGTAGTTGGATGCTTCCTCTTTGCTAAAGATAAAGGATAGATTGATGAGCAGACAACATAAACCTTGAGTATCATGTCTTGTCCACCACCTGTTATACCTAGACATGCTCCACTGATGTTTCCTGAAAAGTAGTGATGCCTTAGTCCTTCCACATTAATTTCCAAGTAACTAAACTATGTTTACCCCTGGTGATCCTAGATGCAGACCCAAACTGGCATAGAAGAGAGTAGAGTAAGCAGATTGACATTTCCTCTATCTTTTGAGCTTAAGCCAATGATCAGGACACAAACTCCAAAACATACTGAATGAGTGATCAATCCCAGAACGTCTCTGCATAAACCAAGACAAAAACTAAGTATTTATTGATATAGAATAATATGCACTATTTTAAATTTGTGGCATGCTAATCAATTACTTGATTTCCGTTGTGAGGATCCTGCCAAGTGTAAAATCGGAGCCCAAAAGCCTGATGCAGGTCAAAGCACAGCCTTGTTAACAATAAAGCAAATGTGGAAAGCATAGTTCACAGCCAGGGTTGAAACAGAGCTAACTATACTTTTCTTTCTGAGTTGAAGACAGAGATGCAGAGGTGAGTGTTGACTCATCTATGTCTTTTCAGATGAGAACGTCGACAGATCAGGACCTACCTACTGCAGCAGGGATTTGTCTACACCAATCATCTGTGTCAGTTCATAGACAAGTCCAAGAGGGTAAAGGCAAATGAGAAAGGGATGAAAAGAGATGGATTCTAGACAGTTTGAGTGTTGTCTTAGTCCATTCAGGCTACCATAACAGAATATCATAGATTGGGTGGCTTATCACAACAGAAACTTAATTTCTCACAGTCCTAAAGGCTGGAAGGCTGAGATCAGGGTGCCAGCATGATTGGGTTCTGGTGACAACCCTCTCCCAGACCGTAAGACTGCCAATCACTTAGCTGATCACAAGAAACAAGTTCTCTGTAACTCATACAAGTACACCAATCACATTCCTGAGGGTTCCACCCTCAGGATCTCCGCTAATCCTAATTGTTTCCCAAAGGTTCCACCTCCAATACCATCACAGGGGGTGGTAGGTGGGTGGGGTTTCAACACATGAAGTTGAGAAAGATACAAATATTTAGGCCATGACAAGTCAGCAGGTCTCAAATAGCAGGAACTAGTTTCTTAAATTTTTGAAACAAAAGTGAGGAAAAAAATGCTCATGTTTGCTATAACAAAAAAATCCACATATGTTGTTAGAAAAGCTAAGTCATAAGTCATTAGAAAGAAAGGGCAGTAAATACAAACTACTTAAACCTTGTCAGTAAGATATTTTCAGTGAACATCTGCCTGAGACACCCAAAATGTCTTCTTATTTTCCCTTTTGGCAAAATTAGTCTGAGAGGGGGAAGAAAGGGAGGTAGCACTACAAGTATGTAGGAAATGGTAGAGGACCTCAGAGCCAGTGGCTGGTCTTTATAGTTGATATTGAAATGATCCAAAAATTGGCAAACATATTTGTGGCCTTAAATGTTTCTATAAATGAGGGCAGTCAGATCTTCCTAGAATCAGAAGGCCCCTAAGACACAGGTCTAGGACTTACACATACTCACTATTGTGTATTTGTGTTTAGTAAAACTAAGACACCTTCATTATACTTTTATGCTAAAAAAAATTGAGGAAGGTCATTAAAGGTATATGGTATTTGTAGGGCATCCAGGAAATTGGTGTCTAAGTAACAGTTTCAAAGGTCACCAAAACTGAAAGGCATTGCTTAACTTTGAGAAGAGGATACCTAAAGAGCTGGTATTAAAAAAAGACATTACTAATCATCAGAAATGAGCAAATAAACTCAAGTGGACACTAAATTTGGTTCTACACGTTCAATAGTGGGATGGCAAAAGAGAAGTCTTTTAGAATTTTCTAAAAACAAAATGCATACATATTCATCTCCAGACTTTTTTCTCTATCATTTAATTCAAACAGAGATCTAAAAAACAAGGAATTTTGAGAGGCGCAATGAAGACAATTTAAAAATATAATTTTAAAAAACAGAAAATGTTCACTTAAATTTAAAAAAAAAACTTTGGCCTCCATGTACAAACTGTTCAAGGTTTCTCAGATGCAAAGTCAGTCCTACATTCAATCTTTATAAACTTTACTAAGGTAAAGATTGAGATGAATCTTTTGCTTTAAAGTTAGGTCCTTTAAGTAGTATTTACTTGAACAAAAGAGTAAAATGAGGTATGCACAGCTTTCCATCATTTAAATGGCATAATACCTTTTTACTCTTGGGGGCTCAGAAAAACTACAATTTTTTAAAAAGTTTCTCTCCTGGAACCTGAAAGTTTGATAGGGGGTAAAGAAATCAATTCTCATTATCTTCAGGAAGGAAAGTGTTTAATCTTTGCACTATAAATTGTCCTTCAGAACTGAGAAAAATAGAACCCAATTCTACTGTGTCTTCGGATATGAGCTCTCTGATGAACTTAAACATGCCAATCAAAGTTGATAACTAAATACTTTATAGGCCAGATATACAGAGCTCAAATCATTTCTAACATGCAACATGGAAGTTCAGAGGCAATTCAGTAGATTTAATCTCATGCATCTGATGCCACTTCCAAATCCTGATGAAGTTAATATAAGAAAGAAAAGACAATTTAATGTCTGTTCAATTATAAATTTCATAGAGTTTGGGGGTTTCCTTGATTATCCAGCTCAATCTTCTCCTTTTACAGAAAAGGATAATAAAACTCAGAAAAGTTAAAGATCTTAGCATAAGTCTCACAGCTGGTAAGCAACCAAACTAAAATCCACCCAGCCATTTAAAACCCAGCATTGCAACAGTACCTGCTACTTCTAGGTTATTATTTAATACTATTAAATGGTCTAAATCATTTCTCAAATTGAAGGTTATATGGCCTTCTAAATTTTAAGGTATTATTTCACATTTAAAAAAACACTTCTATGAGACCGGAAAGAATCTGGTTGAAACCATGTATTTGCATAACTTTGTTGTAAATGTTCTCTTTCCTTCTTAACCCTCCACCTTTGACCAGATTTTTTCCTTTCATTGTTGGGAACATGTGTCAATTTCACGTGATTGACTTTTAGCCCTGGAAACTGACCCTTTGCTTTAGATTTTTTTCTCTCTGTGACTCAAGAAATTAACCTAGATTTTGAAGAAAGCTGGATTGAAACTGCATCCTTAATGTCCACGTGCACCTATTAACCTCAGCATAGAGGAACACAGGAGCCCAGCCTCTACCAATGCCAAAATGAATTTGTTGTCATGCAAGGATCTTCCTATTGTCATTCATTTATTATTGCAACTACACCCATAAAATTCAGAAAATTCATACTTTTTTATTTATTTTTAATTCCAGTAAGTATGATGCTATCAAAAGCACCACTAAGTTCAAAAAAATATTTCATAGCTAGCTGCTTTCAAGCCCTGTATGTTTTCAAACAACAAATTAAAGAAGCACTATAGGGTTGTGAAATATTACTGCTTACTTTTCCAGACAACAATCTAATTATTCATTAAAACCAAATAACTTGATTAGGTTCAACCTCCTTATTTTTTACTGCCATTTCTAAGCAACGACTACAGCCCAGTCATGGAATAACAATGTCACTGCAACAACACCAAAAAAAGGCTCAACTTGTGTTATCTTTTTCCTTTGCCCTAATTCCCTAATTATGATCGCTGACACTGTCATTTATTTGGCATTTTTCTGAAACTGGTGATTATTTTTGTTCTTGTACTTACTTTGTAAAGGTTACTGATAATTGAATTCCTTTGTGTTTACGTTTTTTAATGATCTGAATGCTCTGTTTTGCATGTATCCATCTTTTGAGGTTGATTGTCATCACTTTTATTCAGTCCTTTTTTAATCACAATGTTTTCATCAAATAAGGGCACAATGCGATTAGAATAAATTTTGATATATTAAATTTCAGTTGACTAATGTACAGATAAGATAATCACTCCAAATTTAAAGGCATTGACCCATATTTCCATTGAAAAATTAACAAAAACTAATGGGTACCTTTACTCATTTACTGAACAAACACTTATTGTCCACCTATTATAATGACAGGTACCGTGTTCATCCCTGAGACTATAAAAACAAATTAAATGGTGTTTTCCGGGGGTTGGGGGGTGGGAGAATGGGAAAATGGAGAGTTAATGTTTGAGGGACACAGATTTTCAGTTGGGGAAGCCAAAAAGTTCTGGGAATGGATGGTGGTGATGACTACACAACAACATTAATGGACTTCCACATAAGTGAACACTTAAAAATGGTTAGACTGTTAAATTTATGTTACATATATTTCACCACAATAAAAAAATAAAACAAATTAGAAAAAGTCCTCAAGGAATATACAACCTAGTAGAGCAACTGGGAAGGACACACTGATTATAATAAAGTGTGAAAAGCTCTATGATAGAACTATCCTTTGAATGCTGACTGACCACATATGAGGAGCACCTGAACCAAATGGGGGAGGGAGAGAGGTAAGGAAAGGCGTACTGCACAGCATCTAGAAGGAGGGAAATGACCTTTGTAAATACGGAGTAGAAAAATAACATACAGAGCTCTTGCTGTGTGATCACCTAATATAAGAAAGAGAGGGGCTCCTGGGTGGCTCAGTTGGTTAAGCGACTGCCTTCAGCTCAGGTCATGATCCTGGAGACCCAGGACCGAGCCCCACATCAGGCTTTCTGCTCGGTGGGAAGCCTGCTTCTCCCTCTCTCAGTCCCTCTGCTTGTGTTCCCTCTCTAGCTGTGTTTCTCTCTGTGAAAGAAAGAAAGAAAAGAAAGAAGGAAAGAGAGAGAGAGAGAAGGAAGGAAGGAAGGAAGGAAGGAAGGAAGGAAGGAAGGAAGGAAGGAAGGAAGGAGGGAAGGAAGGAAAGAAGAAAGAAAGAAAGAGAGTACAAGAATGTTTCCTGCTAGTGAAGCCCGGTTTCTCCCAGTGCTCTTGTGGAGGCCTCCTCTGTATTTTGGGAATTTACTCCAATAGCTCTCCAAGTCTCCTATCCCTTTTTAGCCTTGACTGCTTTACTGAGTAATTCCAATTAAATATGGTCTAGTATCACCTATCTTTAAAACACACACACAAATGTTCCCTGATTCCTACATTCCTCTAGTAACCCCCAATCTAGTCATACAAGAAAGTATATCCAAGAGACATGTACAGGGTAGAAGGAAAAAGGCCCCACTTGAGATTTTAGCTAATGAATACACTTTTTCTTTTCTTTTTTTTTTTTTTTGGATTGGGATTAAATTTATTTATTTTTCCTTTCATTTTATTTATTTTATTTTATTTTATTTTATTTTATTTTATTATTTTATTTTTTAATTATCTTCAGCTAGCCAGCAAAACCTCATTAGTTTTGTTATAGTGATCAATGATTCATTAGTTGCGTATAACAACCAGTGCTCATTCCAACATGTGCCCTTCTTAATACCTATCACCCAGTCAGTTTATATTTTTTCAACAGTTTTCCAGAAGGTCAGGATGAAGTTTAGTGATTATTCGGTTTCCCAATTGTTCAATCAGCATTACATGCCCAAACCATTTTCAAGTTTCCAACGATAAAGAAGGTTGACAGTAAGTTATGAATTCCCAAAAGGCAGAGAGAATTGAGGCTGTCTGTCACAGGATGACGGGCAAGTGTCAGGCTCCAGGTGGGATTCTGAAGGCAACATGATCACGACTGATTGTTCTTTGCCCAGGCTCTGTTCTAAGGACCCATACCTGAATTACCAGTAAAACAAACTACATCAAATGAGGGGAAAACCCAAACAAGCTGTTTCACCATATCTCTATCATGAAAGTGTCACCCTCAATACTAACATAACAGAATAAAAAAAAATAAATTTCAATAAGATCTTTACATTATTAAGAATTAATTAGTGTCCATCATAATACTGTTATGAATAAATCTGAGAATAAAATATAAATAAAATAAATACAAATTGTGTTTGAGAAGGATGTACATTAAAAACATTAAATTAAAAAATTTTGAATTAAGGATTATCAGGAGGAAAATATACTCACTCTTAACAACTCTTGACATGTTATAGGAATAAAATAAAAATTTATTGCATGTTGCTGAATATTTGAAAAAAAATATTAGCTATTATCAGCCTAAATGGAGATCCTAGCTGTCATCAACAGTAAATAAACTCTTGCCATCATGATAGTTTAGCAATGCTGGCTGCAGAAGCCTCTTCATGACAAGCCTTCCCTGGACACAAAGAGCTCTCTGCAAACATCAGCAGCCTAAGTGTCAGCCGCTAGCAACCTCAGAGCATGTCCGCAAGCTTCAATGCCAGAACAGGTGGCACTTGAAGGCTCATTGGGAGCCTGGCCCCTATTCTGGATACCGACAAGACCAGATATAATCACCCGGTGAACCAATGGTGAAGAAGAGAAAAGTCCAATGTCATGGATTGCCAAGTGCAGGGGACAGTGAAGCATATCCTGACCACTTTCTAAGGACTATAAAAATCATTTGAAAAGAATTTTAGGGAGGTTACCTTGTCTACAAATCAGGTAGATGTACGAAGCAAGGGCACTATTATTTTGTGATTAATCCTATTACTCTATTTTTAACCCCCGACCAAAATGGTTAAATATATTATAGAGTAAATCTATTTGAGGACACTTTACAATTGTCTCAAAGTTAAAAATAAATATAGCTTGCATAATTAATTTATGGTTCAAGAAGAGCACAAAGAATATTTTACAAAATCACTAAGTTTAAAGACTCATTATGGTTAAATATTAACACTCCTTTAAAATATGACATATTCCTTATTAAAATTTAAATTTTTAAAGTCTGGTCTCCTTATAGGATCAACCATTATTCATATTATTTTTTTTACAAGGTTCACTAAGCCTCTAGGTATCTAACTATTTTTTATTCATGGCTGGGCTAGAATCAACTGCACACTTGTACTGCAATATCAAACTGCTTGAAAAACCATCCATGCTTTTCTTTATATCAATCATTTTATCTCATATAACATTCTTAATATCAGTTCCCTGAAGCATTTTAAATATTCATGTGGACATGTTAAGATGCCTTCAAATTTTAAGATAAGTAGATTATCTATGTAACCTAAAGGGCTTGTTCCAATTCTACCAAAGAAAACAAAAAACAAATCACAGAACAAATCATAAATCTTTCCTTCATAACATTTCCCACATCTGCAGCAAAGGAACACTTTTTACTGCTCTTATGAGAATAACCTAATAATAATATAATGTTTTATGCTTACATACTACTTTTTTAATAATTATCAACTCATTCATCTTTTTGACAGCCTTGAGTAATAAATAGGGAAACATTATTTCTACTTCATATCAAGGAAACTGAGGCAAAATCCCATCCCATTTGCCAAAAGCCTGAGTTTATCTATAACTAAGTTAAATGAAGACAGAAAAAAAAATAGGGCAAATTAATCAGTGTTCCTTACAATTGAAAGTTATCATGGGTTGTTCAACCATTGAAAACAGAAGGGACAAATGAAGTTTGTATAGTAGATAAAAAAAATACATTTGGACTGAAGCCCACAACCTGCCACAGGCTATGTAGATAGAATACACTATGGTGCAGTAACAAACAAATACTGAAATCTTAGTGGCTTAACACAAAAAAATGTCATTTTTGTCTTAGTACCAGTGAGAGCTAGATTGTTCTTGATACTTCAAAATATGACTTTAAGGATCTGTCTTCCTACATTTTTATAGTTATACATCTGGAACACAAGGTGACCACAAAAGGTAAAAGGAAGCTGGGGGATAGGATCATGTAGAGTATTTTTAAGTGCCTGCCCCAAAACCAGTTTAAATCAATTCTAACCATATCCCACTCTCCAGAAACTAATCCCTATGCCCCCAACACAGGAAGGCCAGAATATACAGTACTGCATGCCCAGGAAGAGGAAAATGAAAAAAGATTTGGAATGAATCATAATACTGCCGCTGTCATAGGCTAACATATGAGCAAGAAGTTCATAAAATATGCTTTAAAATGCATTAGATAAAGTTTCAGAAGAACCAGTATCTGATCCCACATCTGGTATTGTTCTTAATTTTTACTTTAGGCAAGTCTCTTAACTTACACGACTGCAGCTTACTTGGATGTAAAACAAGAAATAGATGGGACACCTGGATGGCTCAGTCATTTAAGCGTCTGCCTTCAGCTCAGGTCATGATCCCAGAGTCCTGGGATTGAGCCCCACATTGGGTTTCTTGCTCAGCGGGGAGCCTGCTTTTCTGCCTGCCACTCCCTCTGCTTGTGCTCTCTTGCACTTTCTCGGTGATAGATAATAAATAAATAAATAGATAGATAGATAGATAGATAGATAAATAAATAAATAAATAAAATCTTTAAAAAAATAGAAATGGATAAGATGTGTTCACTATGATATTATATATGATAATAATAGTTGTTTACTGAGTGTTTTCCAGGTATTATGTGCTTTGTTACATTCTTTAAATCCATATCTCATGACTTCCTAAGCCCGGCTTTTAAAATTCTATGATACAAGGAGGGAAGGTAATTCAAAATCCTCATATCAGAATACAAGAAGGAATAAAAGAAATCAACATTGAATAGGCTTACAATCACAAGGAAACAGAGGAATATCACTTGTTAGGTCTCAGGAATGGTCTGCTTAAGAACAGTGAAGACTAGTTCTCACTAGAAGGAAAAGCAATGGTAGTCGATTGGTGAAGCCCCTTGGAGATAATCACCATTTTCCTCTCTTTATTTCTGTAAGTCATGCCTTATTCTTCCTTCTCTTCACTCAAAAAGTTCTCTGTTGAGCACCTACAACATACAAACCTTACATGCCATTAAATTAGAAACAAGAGAAAATTCAGGGTGATTTTAAGGTTCCTGATTTCTTTGATGTATAAACTATATTAGGGAGTTTTCCAGAGAAAAAGAACAAAAAGGATGTACAGAGAGATCATACAAAAGGAAATTCATTATAGGAATCAAATTATGGAGACCACGAAGTTACACAATCTACCATCTGCAAGTTGGAGAACCAGGAAACCAGTGGTGTAATCAGCTGAGTTTGAAGACCTAAGAATCAGAGAAGCCGACGGTGTTAAGTCCCAGTTCTAGTCCAAAGGTCTGAGAATCAAGGGCACTACTGTCTGTGGGCAAAAGATGGATATTCCACCTCAAGTAAACAGGGCAAATTTGCCCTTTTTCCATTTTTTCCCCCTCTATTCTGGCCGTCAATGGATTAGATGATTCCTACTTGCAATGATACAGGTAATCTTCTTTACTGAGTCTACTAATTCAAAAGTTAATCTCTTCCAAAAACACCCTGACCAGACATACCAAAAATAATGTTTTACCAGCTATCTGGACATCCTTTAGCCCAGTCTGGTTGACACATAAAATTAAGCATCACATAAGCTGAGTAAATGAAATACAGTATTTATTGTGAGAAAGAAATCCTAAGGGGTTCACTTTGCCTTTAGAGATTGATTTGGGGACTATAACATCAGTCCCTCAAAAAATGCCTTGCAATAGGTTTTACTGAGACTCTTGTAAAATGAATAGAGTTTGTTACATTCACAAATCAAAAACCTCCTGCATTAGGGAACTGCATTTTCAAGAACTGTGCTATTATTAACTTACTGGTTTAAGTTATAATAATCAAAAACAGTATGATACTGACATAAAAACAGACACATAGATCAATGGAACAGAAATAGGGAGTCCAGAAATAAACCCACACTTGCATTGTCAATTAATCTTCCATAAAGGAGGAAAGTTTGGGGAAATGGGGAAAAGACAGTCTCTTCAACAAATGGTGTCAGAAAACAGGACAGCTACATGCAAAAGAATGAAACTGGACCATTTTCTTACACTATATACAAAAATAACCCAAAATGAATTAAAATACTGAAATGTCAGACCTGAAAGTATATTCCTAGAAGAAAACAGAGACAGTAAGCTCTTTGATATGGGCCTTGGCAATAATTTTTTTTGGATATATCTCCTCAGGCAAGGGCAACAAAAGCAGAAATAAACAAATGGGGCTACATCAAATTAAAAAGCTTTTACACAGTGAAGGAAACCATCAACAAAATGGAAAGGCAACCTACCGAATGGGAAAAGATATTTGCAAATCAAATATCCCATAAGGGGTTAACATCCAAATATATAAAGAACTTACACAACTTTATATTAAAAAAAACCAACCCAATTAAAAACTGGGCAGAGGATATGAATAGATATTTTTCTAAAGAAGACACAGAGATGGCCAACAGACACATGAAAAGATGCTCCACATTACTCATCATCAGGGAATGTGAATCAACACCACAATGAGATACCACCTCACATTTGTCAGAATGGGAGGCCTCAAGAAGACCAGAAATAACAAGTGTTGGTGAGGATAGTGGAAAGGTAAATTTGTGCTACTACTATGGAAAACTCTATGGGGGTTCCACAAAAAGTTAAAAACAGAACTAGTATATAATCCAGCATTTCCATTTTTGAGTGGTCATCCAGAGAAAACAAAAAAAATACAATTCAAAAAGATATATGTACTCCTATGTTCACTGTAGTACTACTTAAAATAGTGAAGGTATGGAAGAAACCTAAGTGTCCATCAACAGATGAATGGATAAAGAATATGTGTGTGTGTGTGTGTGCGTGCACATATGCGTATACATATATACCATAGAATATTACTTAGCCCATAAAAATGAATGAAATCTTATCATTTGCAACAATATGAATGGACATAGAGGGTATTATTCTAAGTGAAATAAGTCAGGAAGACAAATACTGTATGACTTCATTTAATATGAGGAATCTAAAAACACTAAATAAATGAACAACCAAAACAGACTCCTAGACACAGAGAACAAACTAGTGAATGCCAGAGAGTAAGGGAGTAAGAGGACAGGCAGAATAGGTAAAGAAGATCAAGAAGTACAAACTTTCAGGTATAAAATAAATAAGTCAAAAAGATAAAATGTATACCACAGAAAATATAGTCAATAATATTGCTACAACTTTACATGTAACTTATGATAACTAGACCTATCATGGTGATTATTTTCAAATGTGTAAAAATATCATATCACTATCTTATATGCCTGAAACCAATATGATAATGGTATGTCAATTTTATTTTAATTTTTAAAAAGAATAAAATAGGGGAAACTCCTGAAAAAAAATAACAAAATAAAAACAAACACAAAAATGCTTCTATTTTTAATTCTAAAAATCATTACTGGGAACATGGAAACAGCGTTGTCCATCAACCATTAGGCTATTCCCCAGTATAAGCTGGTATATAATTTTCTCCAAATAACCTTTTTCTTCATAAATGCCACAATGGAAGTAGATCCCTAGCAGATGAGGGCCACCTTGGAATGCTAGCCTTGGACCCTTATTGTCTTATTAAAAGATGAAAAATCAGTTTAAACATTTATATTTCTTTTCCTGGTCAGATTTAACAAAGAGAGGTGAGCAAGGTGATTTGTTTCTGGTAGAAGAAAAAATGTCCCATAATGCTTTTAATGGACACCCTAAATAGGCCTAATAGTGCTTTAAGTTACTAATGAATTTAATTTTTTCTTCATGCTAGTAGTGAAGCAATGATAAATAATTACATCAAAGTCATTCTCTGACCTCAAAAATCCAACAGACTTCACTCAACTCAGAAACTGTTTGAAGTGTCAAAATGATCCCCATCACCTCTGATATAAAGCAGGTTTGATTCTCAGAAACTCCTAGGTTCTTAATTAACTGCAATCAAATCAGTCAAACCTTCATCAGCATTCAACTGCTATTATCTTCCATCTACAGATGATTGTCTCTCTCTTCCAATGAGAAACAAATACTTTGTTAAACAGAAATACTTTTAATCTTGCCAAGTACTTGAAGAAAAACATTTCTCATTAAAGCTATTAAATGTATGTACTCAGAAGTTTTGCTTTCTTAAGGAGAGTATAAATCCAAAAACAATTCTGAATTTCTCTAAATTTTATGCACTTAATTTTAAACTAAGTTATGAAATATTTCTAGATACATTGCATCAAAAAATTCAATCCATTAATTAAAATATTTCTAAGCCTTAAAAGTTTTAAACAATGATTTCCTGAATCACTTATAGTTTGAATGTATGTATATTAAAAATATACATGTTATAAATGAATGATGTCTTACTTAAAGCATTTGTGTCAGTAAGGTACCTGACTCTAAAATAAATGGTTCAAAGTTGTTTTCACCTAATGGTTCTCAACCTGGACTTCAAAACACAGATGAACCTAGAGGGTGTTATGCTAAATGAAATGAGCCAGACAGAAAAAGATATATTGCAAGGTATCACAGATGTAATCTAAAAAATAAAAGGTGAACTCACAGAAACAGAGTAGGGCGGTGGTTGCCACGGACTAGGCGTTAGGTGAAATCTCTGATAAAAGGGTATAAACTGTCAGTCATGAGATGAGTTAGTTCTAAAGATCTAATGTATATCATGGTGACTTGTGTTGTAGAACTGAAATTTGCTAAGAGAGTTGGATCTTAAGTACATGAAGCAATGAATGTATTAACTAATATTGATTGTGTGAACCCTTTCATAATGTGTATACATATCAAATCACCACATTGTATACTTCAAACACATTGCAATTGTTTGTTAAATATACCTCAATAAAAATGTGGATTTTTTTTTTAATTCACCAGAGACACTTACAAAACTCTGATGCTCAGACCAAATAAGTTAGAACCTCTTTAGGTAGGACCAAGGTATCAGTATTTTTTTCAACCTCCCTAGGAGATTCTAATGTCCCTACGAAGTTGAGAAACTTTGCTCTAAGAGATGATCATATAAACCCAATATATTTGTTATTTAACAATATGAATTTTAGGAGAAATAGATATTTAATTCCCAAATATGCCATCATAAGCCTAATCTTTACAGCGATTTTCTATCATTTACCAATTTCATCAATGAACTGTTAATAGAAGGCTTGTTTCTAGCTCCTATCTCATCTTCAATGTGCCAAAAGCCATTCGGGTTTCTTTTACTACACAATACCGTGTGTTTAATTAGCATACAAGGCTAAAATCAGCAAAGATGCTAACCTTTCTGACTGGTGTATTGCATCTTGGGATGCCAAGGGGGACGGCTATCAGACTTCAGAAAATCCCTCTTCTCTATTCCCCTTGGAGCTCTGTGAGGGCCCTAACAATTTACTTTTGCACTAACGAGAGTAAAGTGCCTGAGCTACACATTCCATCACACTCACTGCAAACTTAACAACAGGATTTACGATGTGTGTGTGTGCCAGAATGTCTCTACTTCTCAGGCTCGCTCATCCCAAGCTTTAAATTGGCTCTTTCTGTGCTATTTTAATCTGTATAGACCCAATCACACACAGCGTACAAATGGTTCAAAGAAATACACATAATAAAGTGGTGGAGGATGCAGTTTCTGTCAAGAATACCATTGTTAACGATGATTGAAAAGACATGAATCCTGCTAAAAGATATGAAACATTTTTATGCCTTTTGAATTCTGGAGGGAAGAAATACCCAAAAGGTAAAAAATTTTAATCACTCTGGGAGTTCCAGGGGACTTTCTCAATAAAAGGACACCTACAAATAATGATATGCAGTAGTAAATCCATTTTACGGGTTAACAAGCAAACTACAAGGGCTATAGCTGGTCACATATAATGAGTTGAATTGTCACTTATATCTGTAGGGGTCCTTGATTAGTGGATTGAGCACGTCCTTTTGCTTTTTCTTATCTACTGCCAACAGAGTCACTGTTCCCTGCCTAAAAGCAGACAGTTTGATAAGTGAAAGAATATTGATTTGGTTTTTCACCAAATGCCCAAGAGGGCTAAGTGCCCGGGTTTGTACCGGAGAACAAACAGCCACTATATTACATAGGAGGAGCTCACTTTATTTTTCCTACCCTACAGCAACCTTTTCTGTTTGAGTCTTTGAAGGGCATCCTAGCATTTAGAAATTCTAGCAGTTAACAACTGATGGGACACAGGCTTAGGACAATGACATGAGACAAGGAGCTGCTTCCTCTTGCCCCTGCCATTCTAAGATGTAACACTTTAGTTTCTAGATATTGAAGCAATTTTAAAAGTCTTAGGACCCTTAAGGACCCACCAAGGGACTTTGTGGCAAGGATTTATTCAGGGGGCAGGGTCAATAAATATATAACATTTGGTAAGGTGGTATCTCGATATCTAAATGACTGGTCTGGCTATCCTGAGTGAATATTATCCCTAATTCTAATGCAAGGGATTCTACAATTCTAGCATTTATCAGATTGATCATATTTTTGGATTTTTTTTGCCTAATAATTTTCATCCTGTTATAAATGGTATTTTCCCTCTCTCTTAATAAAATAAAAAAAGTCCTCACAAAAATTAATGGATAAGGGAGAGAGAGATGGCATAGGGAGGGTGGGAAGGAAAGAGGTTGAATGAGAGACAGAAAAGCTGGTATATGTAGACAGTGATTCCAATTACATAAACAACCCCCTCCCCAACCTTTCCTAATATTGCAGGCTTGCAAAGGACATGCAGCCACAGGTTTCTGCCACTCACAATCGGTTCCTCCATTTATCAATTTACTTTGCACAGTAGTTGGCAGAATACAAATGCAAAGATACAAGAATAATGATAATCTGAACACAGCCTCCCCTAGATAGTAATGACTGTTGGCTGAAGCAGGTGTTGAGATGCAATAAAATTCATGGTAAGCACCATTCCTATTCTGTAGTTTATCAGATATGCTAAGATATCTCTTGGTGGCATGTGGCAGACCATCAGTCAACTCTATCTGACTATTCAATGAGCATAAAAGGAAATGTCACAAGCAAAACCATGTCCTGGGCTAATTCTGCTGGATGCCATGAGGTTAACTCAACTTCCTAGCATTCACTGATTGAGTTGTGAGAAGTCTGAATCCCATGGCTATCTGATCGTGATTTCTGCATCTTTTACACTATTAACCTTTATTCAATCCAATTGTAAAATGCTCCTTTTTATTTGGTCTCAAGCTGAACTTAATAACTGTTGCCAGATTGACAGTCTGAAAGATTGAACCATGTAGCTCTGGCCAGTGGTATCTAGGAACATTCAGATAGGGATGGCCAACATGGGGTTTTTAATAAAGGCTACAGGAAGCTCCCCATATCCCTTAAATTATTTCTGCTTCTTCATCTAGGAACCCACTCCAATTAGGTGTCATACTTTTCAACTTAATGTTTCATCCCCTTTAAAAATGTTTACACTGCTCAGATGAGTACATCAGTCATTTAAACCATAATGAAATTGGGATTATCAGATCTTTTCCTGAAAAAGGGGTTTCTGTAAGTAAAGGGAAGAGAAATACATGAAGATTCTTATGACCTAAAAGATAAGCATGCCTGAGAAAAAGATGTATGGATGAGAAAAAAAAATGTTCTTGTCTCATCCATATTTTTTGCCAAAATGACCTTGTGCTTATATTTGATTAAAGGAGAATATTGCCTTTCCCCAGGCTAAAACAACTTCCTCTGTAGTCCTTTCCCAAAGAGACTCACTGTACAGGACATTATTTTGTACTGTTATAGATAAAGGTGGTTGCTTCCTACATGCATTCTCCTCTTCTTCCTTAGTAAATAGCATGTTTTTTTGTTTTTTTTTTTTAAACATGGCACACTGCTCCTCAGAATTAAAGAACAGATTTTCTAAAATCCCTTAATAGCTATGTATAACACATGACTATGCCTGGTCAATAAACCATAAGTGTCTGGGACTTCCAGGAAGGCTGCCTAAAGGAAAGGGCTATTTTGTTGTCTCCTATTTCCTTCTGTTACCAGCCTGATCTTAATGGCTAGCCTTTTAGCCATCAGCTTTTATTCCACAAAAATCAGTCATTAAAATCATCCTTTGTGTATTCCTAACTCTTTGATTCCTTTCTCACATTACCTTATTGTCTTATAACCTTGAGAAACTCACATCTTTATGGGATCTGCATCTGTATCCACACAACTAAACTTGAGTACAGAAAAGATACAAAACCATAATGAAGGTTCTCATCTTAAATTCATGCCTATAATCTCTATTTCAAATTACTTATTTTTAAAATTGTGCTATGGGGCACCTGGATGGCTCAGTTGGTTAAGTATCCAACTCCTGGTTTCAGCACAGGTCATGATCTCATGGATTGTAGGAAAGAGCCCCAAGTCAGGCTCCACACTCAAACAAGGATCTCCCTGTGTCCTACCCACTGCATGTGTTCTGTCACTCTGTCTCTCCCTAAAATAAATCCTTTTTAAAAATTGTACTAAAGTATATATAACATAAAATTTACCATTTTAATAGTTTAAATTTTTTCTAAATTCACGAATTTACCATTTTCAATGTATAGTTCAGTAGCATGAAGTACATTCACAGTGTTTTCTCCAGAACTTTTTTAACCTGGAAAACTGAAACTCTCTACCCATTAAACAATAACTTCATGCCCTCACCACCCCAGCCCCGGACCTCCACTATTCTACTTTCTGTCTTTGCAGTTACCATAGGCATTATATTTCACATCCTAAAGGCATAATATTTTGATTTGAATTTACAACAGCTTAATTTCAATAACATACAAAAACTCTGCTCTTACACAGCTCCACCCCTACCCTTTTTCAGTCACTGGTGTTATAAACTACATCTTAATGCCTTGTGTGTCCAAAAACATAGACTAGTAATTATTCGTTTTATTCATTAGTTTCTTGAATACTGTAGAAAACAAAAGTGTAGCTACAAACCAAAGTTACAGCAACACTAGCTTATATAATTGTTCACGTAAATAACTTTACCAAAGATCTTTATTTTTTTGTGGATTTTCAGTTACTTTCCAGCATCCTTTCATTTTAATCAAAGGCTTTCCTTTAGCATGAACTTCTATTTATCCAGCAATGTCTTAATTTCTCCCTCACTTTTAAAAGGATAGTTTTGCCAGGACTCTTGGTTGGCAGTTTTTATCCTTCAGCAATTTGAATATATCATCGCACTGTCATCTTACCTCCTTCTGACAAAAACACGCTGATTATCATATTGGGGACCCTCTTGCATGTGATGAGTCACTTCCCTCTTGCTGCTTTCCAGATTCTCTCTTTGGCTTTTTTTTTTTTTTTTTTTTTTTTTTTTTTTTTTTTTTTTTTTTTTTTTTTTTTTTTTTTTTTTTCTCACTCTCTCAGCTTTCAATTTTTTTCTTTTTTTTTTTTTTACAACATGCTTCGGTGCAGATCTCTTTGAGTCTATTCTGTTTAGAGTTGAGTTTCTTGAATGTTTCTGTTTATGTTTTTCATCAAATTTTGGATGTTTTTAGACATTATTTCTTCAAATAATCTCTTCCCCCCTCTCTCTCTTTCTCATTCTGAGATTCCCACAATGTACATGTTGGTCCACCTGATGATGTCCCAAAAGTCTTTTTGGTTCTATTCACTTTTCTTCAATCTTTTTACTTTCTGTACCTCAGACTTAATTATTTTAATTGTCCATCCTATCATCGAGTTCACTGATTCTTCTGGATGCTCAAATCTGCTTCTGAATTCTTCTACTGAATTTTTCATTTCAATTACTGTAATTTTCACCTCCAGAATTTCAGTTCCTTTTTTATATCTTTATTGAGACTTTGTTCACCATTTTCTTCACTTTCTTCACATTGTTTTTGCTCTATGAGAATTATTAAGACAGTTTTTTATTTGAGGTTTTTTTTTTTTTGGTTTTTTGTTGTTGTTTTTGCCTTGTGAGTCTCCATCTACTCTTTCTCAAAGATAGTTTCTATTGATTTATTTTTCTCCTTTGAATTGGCCACACTTTCCTATTTCTTGGTATGCCCTGTGGTTTTCTATTGAAAACTGGAAATTTGAATCTTATTTTTTTTAAGATTTTATTTATTTATTTGACAGAGACAAGAGGTCACAAGTAGGCAGAGAGGCAGGCAGAGAGAGAGGAGGAAGGAGGCCCCCCAGTGAGCAGAGACCCTGATGGGACCTTGATCCCAGAACCCTGAGATCATGACCTGAGCCGAAGGCAGAGGCTTAATTCACTGAGCCACCCAGGCGCCCTGGAAATTTGAATCTTATAATGTGGTAACTGTGAAGATCAGAATCTCCCTCTTCCCTTGGGCTTGCTGGGTTGTTTTTGCTTTGTTTGGATTGTTGTATAGTGTCCTTGTGCCAGAAATCAGTCTAAGGTATAGATTTAAGATTTTCTCATGTCTTTTCTGCGGCAGACATGATGACCTTCTAAATTCCTGTATATATGTAGTTGCTTCCGAGCTGATATCATAGTCCTTACATATTCAGCTCCCAAAGGGTAAAAAGAGAAAAGTGAAGCCGGGAAGTTTCTTAAATCCCTGGAAGTCACTTCAGCTGTCAGGGGTGGTATTTACGACAGTGGGAGGAGAGGTATACAACAACGGCTACCTGTCTCTGTGTCTGCACAGCTCATTCACATGCAACAATTAACAGTCAGAGCCCAAATCCTTGGTATTCTGGTGTTCAGGACTCTTATTGTTCACAGTGGCTCCTGTAAGCAGCTTGCAAGTTACTTCAGGAATACGTGCGCAGCCACCTGCCATGGGCTGGGGATGAGGGATGGGTAGACACTACTGACCTAAGAGCTGAACCTAACTGAAGTTAACCACAGTATACTAAGCCATCACCTGGAAGTTGCAAGACTTCAGTAGACACTAGAATTCCAAAATAATTATATCAAATAGACTCTGTCACAGCAATTGTCTATGTGGGGAGACAGATTTCTGGTGCTTCCTATTCTACTATCTGCCCTCCAACTCCTGTGTGACTAATTTTTAAATTTACCCATAAATTGTGTATTTCTTTAGTTAATGCATCTTTCCATTCGTGTATACACTACATCATATGTTCTCTCAACCCTATAGTGCCCCTTCTCCCATATTTAATCTGGGCTGATGAGCCTCTTATTTCTCTGACAAAATAGATTTAATTGAAACAATATTTCTGCATGCTCTCACCACTTACACAAAAGCATCTGTGCCCAGATATTTTGTGTACTTACCTTTGACTACAGAAGAGCCTACCACTTCAACCCTAGATTCTACCTCCCTCCTCTCTTCAGACATTCCTCCAGGAATTCAGGAGTTTTTCCCTCTCTCTTCCACCATCATTTTTTTTTTCTTTCTACTGGAACTTTCCCATTAGCATAAAAAATACTGTTTTTTTCTTTCTTTACTTAATAGGACACTCCTTTCCTTGACCCCACACTCTCCACTGTCCATTAAGCCATATTTCTTTTTTATTTCATAGAAAAATTCATTAAAAGAGTGAGGGCATGTGTTGTGAAGAGCATTGGGTGTTATACTTAACTAATGAATCATTGAACACTACATCAAAACTAATTAGATACTGTACAGTAACTAACTGAACACAATAAAAAAAAAGTTTCTACACTCACTATGATTTCATTGTCCCATTCCCGGTGATTGTTCTCCAATTAGAATTTAACTCCTTCCATTGTACTAAAACTACTGTTATCACCAAAGACCTTCACATTGCCTAATCCAATGATCAATACCCCACGCATTTTCTAACTGACCAACTAGCTGCACTGAACACAGATGATCACGTTCTCCTTGAAAATCTCTCTCTCTGTCTCTCCTTTGCTACCTCCTCATTTCTTCTTCCTCTGAATTTTGGGCCAAGGCTCAGTCTTGTGTCTTTCTTAAGTTCATTTCCATTAAGGGCTAATCCAGTCTCATGACTTTCATTATCATCTATATATTTATGGTCCCGAATATGTATTCCCATCTTGGACCTCTTCTGTGAGCTCCAAAATTATATAGCAAATTGTTTACACAGATCTCCCATTGGAGATTATAGAAGTCTCTATCCAACCAGGAGATAGAAACCATGCAGTAAGTTAAAAAGGGAGGTGTCAAATAAAGAATCATGAGCTATTATAAAAGAACAACTATGACACATATGATATCTTAGGACTGAGGTATCCCTCATATCCTAGAGAGTGTACTCAATGAAGGGCAAACTTGGATGGGATCATGGACTAAGATGGTAGCTGTGGATTTGATAAGGAGTAGACTGATTTCAGACTTAGCTTTCAAATAGAGCCAATATTGTTTGTTAACATAATGAGGATGGAATGAGAATAAAAGAACAGAGTCAGGTTGGCACCAAAGGTTTTTGACTGAGGAACTGGAGCAGTAGAGTTGCTATTTACTGAGATGGGGAAGACCAAAAAGGGGAAGGTTGGGCTCAAAACAAAGAGTTTAGTTTGGACATATCAAATTAAAATGCCTATTAGACATTTTCATCAATTATCAATTCACTGCTTCTCAGCTCCAAAAATGCATTGTGACAAACAGTGGAATTCCTTTAAGTATTTCTTCTTTAAAGTGAGAACAGTATTAAGCTTTTTTTTTTTTTTTAAAGATTTAAGGACTTAGGACTAGTAACAATATCACTGTTAGTAACATCACTGTTAGTAACACTATCATATAAGGAAATCTATTTGCCATAATTTCTCTCAGGCAAAAAATAGTTATGGACAGAACTGTGTCTTGACAAAATTCTTACGTTTAAGTCCTACCCCGGTACCTCAAAATGTGGTTATATGTAAAGATAGGGCCTTTAAAAAGGTAATCTGGCAAATGGAGTCATATGGGTGGGCCCCAACAATGATTAGTGTTCTTGTAACAAAAGGAGACTAAGGCACAGACGCACACAGAAAGAATACCATGTGAGGACACAGGGAGAAGATAGTCATCTAAAACATAAGAAGCGTCAGAAAAAAACAAAAACAAAAACAAAAAAAACAACTGTGCTGACACATTGATCTCAGACTTCCAGCCTCCAGAACTGTGAAGAAATAAATTTCTGTTGTCTAAGCCACCCAGGCCATGGTCCTTTGTATGGCAGCCCAGCAAACTAACACTATGGCACATTTCTTTATTTTACATAAATGTACTAAATGATTTCTTGCTCACCCTTTGCCAAGATAATCTAAATACAATTTCAATAATTCAATAATACCCCACCATTCTTAGGGTAATAAAGATATAAGAGAGTGTTAGGTAGCGCAACAAACACAGGGTGATCTCTCTGATCATTGTCCGTTTACCCAGTGGTTACCACCTAGACATAATCCACATGGTCCCTCTCAGTCCAGCCTTCTTCCTGCTTACAGCTTCTGTGCAGTACACTGGAGATGTGGAAATTCTCAGCAGGTCTGGGATCTACATAACATTCTACCTGAGGTCCTACTTCCCCACCACAGCACTGACAGTGAGCAGGGTCACTACTCTGACCTCTGAGGTATCTTAAATGATTTCCCTCCTTGCACTCCTCTCAGGAGGAAACTCTTCAGCATGAACATTAATCCCTTCTCTTTCATCTTTTTCATGAGCCATTCTTTCCTCTCCCTTAAGGGCATCTCACATAACCTTATCAAAAGGCCTAGGTTGTTAGAAAATGAAAATCTGTAAGGGATAATATAGAGGACAGTAGGAGAAGGAAAGGAAATGGGAAGTAGGGTAATTCGGGGAGAGAGATGAAACATGAAGACTTTGGACTCAGAAACAAACTGAGGGTCTTGGAGGGAAGGGGGTTGGGGGATGGGAGTGCCTGGTGGTGGGTACTGAGGGCATGTATTGCATGGAGCACTGGGTGGGGAGCATAAACAATGAATCTTGGAACACTGAAAAAATAAAATTAAATTAAAAAAAAAAAAGGAAATGAAAATCTGCGTGGAAGTGAAACTTCCGTTTCTCTCATACCTGATTTTTCCTTGAGACAAAGAAGCACAAAGCCTGGCTACCTATTTGAATGAGGACAAAATCAGAAAAATAGAAAAAACATATAAATTAACATCTTAAAAGTTACCCTGGAAACATTATCAATGAATTCAATACAAACTCTTAAAGCCACAAATTTAATGATTTTTAATTAAAAAAAAAAATTGTGTGGGCTTCTTTCCTTCCTCTTTCCTTTCTCCTGTCAGCTAATTTAACATGCTAATTCATTTATAGAAGGTGATTGTTGTCATGAGTAGAAAAGGTGAGGTGTTTCTACTAGCAAGGCTATCTCTTCTCTGACCTCTACTCTTTTGGCTGAGGAGACAGAAGAAAATGTACCAGGCTGGGATTTTAGTTGTAAGCAAGAGAAACCAGCTGTAACTGATTAAACAGGGGAGGCAAAAAGAATTTACTAAAAAATCTATTGGATAGCTCTCTGAATCACCAGGAAAGCTGGATCATCCTGCCCAAAACCATACCTCTTGAAACCATGCAACAAATTAGACTGTAGAACAGGAAGGCAAGGAAACTTTTGCCTGAGAAAGGGTGAGAATATTGAATGTCCCAGCTACTGTAGTCACTGATTTGCCATGACTACAATTTTGCTACAGCCACTTCCTAAAAACCTAGGGTAGGTACATCCAGCTGAGGGAGTCTTATTTGCCTAAGCCCTAGCTTCAAATGAGGCTCAGAAGGTGGGTCTCTGGCACTTTTAATTTCTGTAGTTTAAAGTTGGCTCTGTCTTCCACGAAGACTCATCTCAGTAGGAAGAGGATTCCGGGGCTCCTGGGTGGCTCAGTTGTAAAGTGTCTGCCTTCGGCTCAGGTCATGATCTCGGTGCCCCGGGATGGAGCTCCCTGCTTGAAGGAAAGCTTCTCCCTCTCTCACTCCCCCTGCTTGTGTTCCCTCTCTAGTTGTGTATCCCTCTGTCAAATAAATAAATATGATCTTTAAAAAAAAAAAAAAAAAAAAAAAAGGGCGCCTGGGTGGCTCAGTGGGTTAAAGCCTCTGCTTTTGGCTCAGGTGATGATCTCAGGGTCCTGGGATTGAGGTCCACATCAGGCTCCCTCCTCGCTCTCTGCCTGACTCTCTGCTTACTTGTAATCTCTCTCTGGGTGTCAAATAAATAAATAAAATCTTAAAAAAAAAAGAGAGAAGAGAATCCAAACACCAGGCAGCCAAAAAAATCTAAAAAAACCTCCACAACAGAGAGACCAATAGAAAACCAAAAGAGAGAAAACAAGAAAGGAATTCAGAATTCAGTTAGAAATGCTGTGAGCAACAAGTAATAAAACACCTAACTAGGAGTAATTTAAATGTTAAATTATTTTTTAAAAATGGAAAGTAAGAAATTGTTTATTATGTCAGTAGCCCAGCCATGTCAAGATTAAGTCAAAAATTATTTTGGCCTTTCCCTTAGCATTCAAATACAACTGTTTTAGTTCAAAACTGGGAAAAGAGATGAGGAAGAAGAGTGCAAAAAACTTCTACCAACATCTCACAGGCCAGAATCACTGGCAACCTGTCCATATGAAAACATATCATTAAAGCCATAAGCTAAAGCAGTAGTCTCCTTTTATATAAGGCAGTGCCACCCTACAGAGTTCCTTTAAACAATTCCAACCGAATCTAAGTTCTAACAAATGTGTTCCTGTTTTGTTACCAAAAGAACATGCATCCCAACTGTGAGTGATCACTTTTATGAGTTATAATCTCTTCACATTTTCAAAATTTTAACCATTAATTGTCTTGGTATATGTGTACACACATTATGTTACAGAGCTAAAATGATGGAAATCAAGAAGGGTCGTCTTATTTATGATTGCCTTCCACATTAAATAGATGCATCTATGGAACTCACAGATAACCTCGCCTCTTCTTTTTCTCTCCCACCAGATATAGCTCATAGTCATTACCAAGAACAATCTCTTTAACTGTTACTAACAGTATCCATATTTTCATGTCTTTCTATGTTTTCTTAGTTCTGGTACTCTCTGAAGACTTACTTTAAGTGACATCTAAAATGCTATTTCTAGGGTGCTTGGATGGCTCAGTCGGTTAGCATTCGACTCTTGATTTTGGGGTCAGGTATAATCTCAGGGTTCTAAGATCGAGATCAAGCCCTGCATCAGGATCTATGTGTAGCATAAGATTTTCCCTCTGCCTCTTTTCTGCCCCTCCCCCTGTCTCTCTCTCTAAAAAAATTAGTAAATAACTCATTAATAAATAAACAAATAGCCATTTATAAAGTCCTGGTGTGTTCTCTGACCACCTGTACAGTTGGCTCTCTTGAGGGCCTGGTTTGATTCTGGCATTCTGGACACTCCCACTTTCTACCTCTGTGTTGTCCTTTATTTTAAAAAGAAGACCAGATATATGGCAGTAAACAGAAGTCCACATCACATGTTTCTAAATGAATGGGATATCAAAATTAAGTAGATACAAAAATGAAAAGAATCCTATAAAAGATCACTCAGGATACTGTGGGTTGGAATCCAGGCTGTGCGAATTGCTATTCAAGTAACTATGAACATGCTACCAGTCTCCTGCGGACCAATTTAATCATATATACCTTATTTCTCATATTCTTATGAAGAGTTCTGTGAATACTTTGGATACAGAATGTTTTGTATGTATTTAAATTATTTCTAGAGAAAAAGTAATGCATCCTTTGTATTGTTAGTTACGGTAATCTCAAACCCTACTGGAAAGCATTCAGCAGATCCTGTTTACCCTCACTGCCATGTTTCCTTGCCCACTCTCTACTTCACCCCACATTCCCTCTAACTGCCTTTATCTTGACTGCAATATTCTATTCTTATACATCACAGGGAATAGAAAAGGCAAACAAAAGAAATAAGTTCATGTTAGATTCTGCTCAGAGAAAACTGTAGAGATCAATCTGGCTTTAATCACCCTTTTTTAAGGAATCATTTTTTTTAAGTAATCTCTACACCCAACGTAGCTCGAACTCACACCCCAAGATCAAGTCACACACTCTATCAGCTAAGCCATCCAAGCATCCCAATCACCTTATTCTTATTCTTTTTGTCAGAACCTCAACAGTGGGTTCTACTCTCTATATTAGCTCTCAAGGGCAGTTGTTTATTTTACACTATCAAGTCTCTTGTCCAAAGAGTTGATTTCTTGAATCTGGTCTCATCTGAGATTCAGCTACTGATCTGTGCTTTTGCCACAGACTCTGAACCTGCCTAATGGGTTAACGGTGTTAAATGTTAGAATCTTGATATTTGGCCTTAGTCTAGCCTGGTAATCCATCCTCTTGTGTGTCCAATTTTCTCCAGCAGGGGATGGTAAAGATTTTTAAGGTGAGTCTTATGGAGAATGTATAGCCAAATTAGAACATGGCTTTCACGTTTCTGACTAATGTCCCATGAAACTAAAACTAGCTGACATGATTTCTATACAAGTGGGAGAGCCCATATGTTAGAGAGACCCTTACAATGGATACCCACTTACTCATGGGGGGACTTAGGCTGACAGTTAATCAAAACGTGCTCAAAACCTAGAAGAAGGTATTCATTGTTTGCTTGCAGTTTTCTCATTCACTTTCATGTTTTACTTTCATTTTTTAAAGGCTTCTTTTAAGAAGACTTCTTTGTTGCCTGGAGAACTCTGCAAGTTTAGTTTATCTTTGATTTTTAAAATTACTGGATGTATTCATGAAGCAAAGTGCCTACCTTTCTGTTTCTTATATCTCTGCAAACTTTGGTCTTCCAGTGTTCACACTTTGGTAAATTTGGACTCCATTATCTTCCAGAATAAAGAGCATACTCATTACAGGCACCATTGTTTCTCCATGCAGAAGATAAAAGAAAGTGTGTTCCAGCTTCCCTTACCCATGAAAACTCTAAGAATATCTTTGTGCTGTTGACAAAAGACCAACTGTCCACAAGAACACATGAGAGTAGCTCCAAATACACATTACCTGGGGAAAGCTGAGGAGGCCAGGGACAGTATAGCAGGGCCACACACTCCAAAGGAGAGTGAGAAACACAGACATTAAAAGTGAAAACACTCAACTCATAATTGTTCATGCAAGAGAAGCCATTTATTGGCCCACACACCTGGATGTGAGGGATAATGTATAGCATAAGATGTTATAGGGATAGTGTATAGTACAAAAGGAAGAGGTTAAGAACCAGGGCCAAAGACAGAAGCTGGAACTCAGAGGTCATTATCTCTTCTGTTGCTCAGTTGTCTGCTTCTCTCTACTTGGCTTACTTTCCGCCAAAGATGCCTTCCTCTTATTTATCAAGGAAAGTGTCTATCAGCTGGGTCTTTATTTAATCTTCCCTCATACCTTCACAACAGAAAGAAATTCTTTTAAAGTTCATTTTAAAAAAAGAAAGGAAAAAAGAAAGAAAAAAACAAAAAGTGAAAACCAAGCAAGAGAGGACTCTGGTTCTCCTTCTAGAGTTGCCAGATTTACCACACCAAAATACAGGATATCCAGTTAAAACTGAATTTCAGATAAACAATAAATATTACTTCACTATAAGTAGGAATCAGTACAAATATGTCCCATTCAATATTTGATGAGGTTTCTACAGAGGTGAAAAAATACCATAACTTAGACCTAAGTCTAAGTTTGTATTAATAGTTACAGTAATCTCGAACTGTAGAGATTTTAGATGCAATCTAAAATTCAAATTTATTTTGTTCATCTAAAATTCAAATTTAAGTGGGAATCCTATGTCTTATCTGGAAACCCTACATACGTGGGTCAAGTTCCCACCACAGAGCAGTCAATGTACTTATTCATACCCCCAACCCACCTACGTACCATAAGGGTAAAGTCTGATATCAGGAGAAAGATAATGAGGAAAACACTATCACATATAGCCAAAAATAACAGCCATTCCGTAACAAAGGTGGTTAAAGGTAGCTGGAGAGGAGCCAAAGACAGATGTGTCAAATCTATGCACCATTTGCTTGAGGCTTGGCGTAAAAACTGGACAAGCTGATCAAATCTGGTTTTCACAATTGAAGATCCTTATTATTATACATTGCCATTGATTATAGAACAAAGTCACACACACAAAAAAGCCTATCTTCTGATGGTTTTACAAAACATAATAATTCCTATGTAATTGGTACAGTGATGTAAAAGACAAGTGGTAGGGGTGGACTAAATGACTATGTTTTAATATTGGGGGCAATGCCAGGATGGTAGGCAATTTTATTTTACTGTTTTCCCGAGATTCAAGAAGCTTCTTTGAGCTTCTCACAGTGGTGATTATAAAATAATAAGCAAAAAACACATGTTCGCTCTGGCATCAGGCAGAATGACAGAAATATAGGCTTGTCTGAGTTTGGCAGAAGCACACTTAATTACATTGACAATGTGTGGCTGTGTCATTTCTTAGGAAGTAATTATTCTATTCTTTTGGAAAGAAAATGCCCCAAAGGACATGGTTTTTGAAATACAACTTTTAGACCAGAGATCTCAGATGCAGGGTATCAAATAATGACTGGTTGTAGATAGGATGGTTTTAAACTTCAAAATAAAGATAACCATTTTAAACATCTACATTTTTTTAAAACATCTACATTTTTTAGCAGAAAATAATGCAAGTTTATATGGCTATTGAATGACAAAATATTCTCCTTACAAATTTCAAAGGCTAAATGTAATTCCTCACAGGAAGATCAGACTTTAAAATCAGTGTTCTACATGAAATAGGAAAGAGAACAAAGTTTCCTAAGGTTAATTTAAGTGGGATCAACCACTTCTGTGGATAAATAGTGACTTGTCAAAGATCATTAGTTTTGATAAACTGGTTTGAAATGACAATGAAACTGACAAGAGTAACAAATACCAATGTATACGTGTGAGAAAGACACAGAGAGAGAGAGACAGAGAGACTGACTTTACATTGGGAAGATATGTTTGGAATGAAGACAGTTTTGGACATCACGGAGAAGACAAGACAT